>KZ112708.1:0-44478 GCA_002120305.1 Hypoxylon sp. CO27-5 | reverse complement strand
ACCTTTTTTTTTATTTTTTAAAAATCCCCCGAACCCGAGCCTTAGCGAGGAGCAGGGCCGTGATTTTTTAAAAATAAAAAAAAAGGTCCAAA
This sequence comes from Hypoxylon sp. CO27-5, assembly GCA_002120305.1. Lineage (NCBI taxonomy): Eukaryota > Fungi > Ascomycota > Sordariomycetes > Xylariales > Hypoxylaceae > Hypoxylon > Hypoxylon sp. CO27-5. The sequence goes on along the minus strand of KZ112708.1, from coordinate 44,386 downwards.
AATTTTATATTTACCGGTATTATATAAGTATTAACCATTTTTTTCAATAGTTTTTTTTTACCTTTATATTATACCTTATACTTATATAATAATACTAATATTAATATTATATATACTATTTTATACAATTTATTTGCTAATAAGCCTTTTATAATTACCGTTAGGTTTTTAATATAATTAGCTATTTTTATAGCTTTAACAACCTTTATTTTTATATATTTTTTAAACTTTAGCTTTTTATTTAAATAAACTTTAAGCTATTATAATATTAAAAGTATTTTTATAGCTTTAAATATTAATAATAATATCGGCTTTATTTTTATATTTTCCTTAAGTTTTATTTTAAAGTTTTTATTATTTCTTTTTTAAATGAAATATATGGTTTTTATTTTTTTAAAGGTAAAAGCTATTTTATTTTTTTTCTTATATTATAACATTTTATTTACTTTTTTTTAAGCAACTTTAATACTTTTTTTAACATTTTTTTAAAGATTAATATTATTATATTATTTATATATTTTTATTTATAATTATTTACCCTTATTAATTTATTAAGGTATAATATATATAATATAAGTAATAATAATAATCCTTATAAAATATTATATTTTACCTTTTTAAATTTTATAATAATACCTTTTAAACATATAATAACTTATTTATTTATAAAAAAGTTTTTTATAAATTATAATGTTTATTTTAATTACCTTTATTATATTATATAATTAAGTAATTTATTTTTAAAGATTATATTAAATATACCTTATATATTTAAAGTTATTAATATAACTTTTTTTTTATTTATTAATACGAGTTTAATATTATATATTAAGTTAATTATTAAGTTTATAACTAATCTTTTAAAAATTACTCCTACATATTATAAGTTAATTAGGTTATATTAAAGTGTTATTTATATTATTTTTATTACTATTTTTTCTAACCTTTTTTTTAAGTATAATAGTAAAGCTATAAATTTTTATACCCTATAAATTAAAAAATTTATCTTTTTAATTTTTAACATTATTATTACTTTTACTTTTTTTTATATATTTAAAAATACCTTTATTTTTAAATAATTAATTATTATTATATTTATTTTTAAATAATTAATTATTATTATATTTATTTTTAAATAATTAATTATTATTATATTTATATTTAAAAAAATTAATAAAACTTTTATAATATATCTTTTCGCCTTTTCCTTTATAACTATAATATTTTAAAGTAAATATTTCTTCAATTTTTTTAATTTTTACCTTTATAAATTATCTTTAAAATTAAATTTAAATAAAATTACCTTTATAAAATACTTTACTTTTTCTTTAATATTCTTTATTATCTTTTTTCCTATTATAATTGAAAATGTTTTTACTTAATTAATAAATTTATACTAATTTATCACTTTTATTAAGTTTTTATCGTTTTTAATTTTATTTTTAAATCTTTTTATATAAGCCTTTTTAGCTTTTTTAATCGTTATTAAAAATTCCCTTTTAATTATTATATCCTTCCTTACTTTTTTTATTTTTTTCTATTCTTTTTAAGCTTATTAATATTCTTTTATTTATTAAGGTATTACCTTACCTTTTATATAATATATTTTACTTATTATTTTAATATAATTATTAATTAAGTTTGTTAAAACTTTAATTACTTAATTAATTTCTTTAATGTTATTTGTTATTTTTATATTAAATAGTTTATATATTTTAATCCTTATTAAATTTTCTAATTGGTTTAATTTATTTTTAAAGATTTTCCAAGTTTTTAATTATTTTAAAAGGGGTTTATTTTTTCTATTTTAAAAAGTGATTTTTAATGGTAAATAATTTAATTTTATAATTAACCTTTTAATTATATAACTTTTTATAAAAGGTATATTTAAAAAGGAAAGGTTTAATATATATTTATCCTTATAAATAATTTTTCTTAAATCCTTTATAAAGCTTATGCTTAACTTAATTAACTATTTTATTATTTTATAATTATTATTATTAATTTTTATTTTAAGTTTTTAATTTATATAATAAATATTAATATTATTTATTATAAAGTAATTTTTTAGGAATTTTAAAGTTATAAAATATTTTATTATTAATAAGTTTTAAGGTTATTTATAATAATTTAATAGTAAGTATTTATTAATATTTAATTATATTAAATCTTTATAATATATTTTTTAATAATGTTTTATTAATAAATTAATATTTATTTTAATATATATTATTACTTTAAAATGGTTTTTTTCTTTTATATTTTAAATATTAATAAATAAATATTATTTATATTTTTAATAGTTTTAAAATATATTATTTAATATTTTAAATATTTAAGGTTTTATAATTATTATTATATTTATATTTTTATATTAATATTATTATAAAAAAATTATAAATGTTTTTATTTTTATTTATATTATAAGTAATTATATTAATAACTTTTAATTCTAAAGGTTTATAATGGGTATATTTTTTAATTATTTTCATTTATTTTATATTTATGTTTTTATATTATTTGTTATTAAAAATTATATCCCCTTTTATTTAACTTTTTTAATATTTTTAATTTTCTTTATTATTTTAAATATATAAATATTATTAGTTAGTTAATAAATTAGCTTTATAAAAATACTTAAATTTAATATTAATATTAGTATAATAATTATTTTCCTTATTATTAAGGAAATAATTATTATATTTATGTTTATTTTAATTTTTTTTACTTTTACTATCTTTTTTATCTTTTTCATTTATTTATTTTTTAAAGTTATTATGTTTTTATTAAAAGTAAATATTATTAACTTATTTTAAACTTATTTAATAAGTTTAAAAAATATTTATTTTTTATTAATAATATTTTATTATTAAATTTAAGTTAAGAGGTTTTTATTTAATAAAAATATTAAAGCTATAACTTTTATAAGGAAATTTTTTATTATATATTTTTAATTATTAACTTTTTTAATAGCTTTAAGTTTAACTTTATTTAATAATATTATTATTTTATTAATTTTTTTAAGTTTACTTAAATTATCCTTATAATTTATTAAATAAAGGTTATAATAGTTTATATATTTAATAAGTTTTAAATATATATTATTTTTTAATAATTTATAAATATTTATTTAATTATTATAATTTTTATAAATTATCTTTTTATTATAATATTTTAATATATAATATCTTTAATATTTAAGATTATAATAAATAATATAAAATTATTTATTTATTTTTTTAACAAAATTATTAGTTAAAAATAATTTAAACTTTTTAACATTTTCTTTAAAAATTATTACTTAAATAATTTTATTAATAATAAAATTTATACCATTTTATAAAATATATATATTTACTAAAGTTTTCCTAATTTATAACTTTACCTTTTTTATTATTATATTTTTATTTATATTTATTAATAACTTTATAATAAGATTAATAATATTAACAAACATTTTAAGTATTATATATATTAACCATTTTTTTAATATTTCTATTATAATAATATATAAAATATTCTTTATAATAATTTTTTTCTTTTTTTTTAATAACTAATCTTTAATATTTAAATTTATTATTTTAATTACCTACCCTATATTAATAAGTTATATATTTTAAATAATTTTTATTAAAAGTTTAAAAACTTTTATTAAAACTATTTTTATAATATATAAAAATAATTAGTTAACTAATTATTTTAATAATAAATATATTAAAATATAAATATTTAACTTTTATATTATAATTAAATAATTATTTTTAAATTTTAATAACACTTTATTAAGTATTATTAATAAAGATATTATAAGTGTTTTTATTATAAATTTAAGTATAATTTTAATATTTTTTTAATAATTTTAATATATAATATTAAATTTAACAAAAATAGCTTTAAGTTTATAATTTTAATTTTAATTTAAATATTAATTAGTTTAAATAATATAATAAAGCTTTTTTTAAATTAAATATATATTAAAGTATTAAAATATTATTTAAAGATTTTAATATAATCTTTAATTACTTTTTTATAATTAACTTAATTATTTCTTTTAAAAAATTTAATAAAATTATTTAAAGTAATTATTAATTTAATAATTATTTCTTTTTATATTTTAATATTTTATTTTACTTTAATATATTATTTATTAATTTAATTTTATAATAAAGATTTAATATTTATTACTATAAATTTTTTTTTAATTATTAAAATTATTTTTATAAATAAAATAACGTTAAAAACCTTTTATCTTTTATATTATTATAAATTAATTATAATAAAAATATTTAATAATATTTTTACTATATATAAAATATTAAAAATTATATTAAAATATAATAAAATAATAAGTTCTTATATAAATAAAAGATAAAAACATTTCTACTTAAACCTTTTAATATTATAGTATTTTAGTACTAATTTTAATATCTATTAGTGGTTTTAATGATATATCCATAGTATAACTAATAGTTACATGCGCACGGATGATAAATGCAAGGAAAGGTTGAAAATGTCATTGAGGAGCAACGCAAGGCTGGTCTTCTCCTTGGTGAGATGCTTCAGCTTCAGAAGGAAGAACACAACGGTGATCATTCCATTACTATTAAGTTAAAGGATATTAACTAACTGGATGAAAGAGCAAAGAAGAACAAGAGTAGATACGTGGTTAGGTGGAACAGCAACATTGAACGGAGACAACTATAGACATCAACGAAATGGCGAAAATACCCTCCTTCCAGGCGCTGGAGACTGGCTAATTGGGAACCCATCTTTTCAGCATTGGTTTTACGAGAATTCAGATTCGAATCCTTTGTGGATCAACGGGAATCCAGGTTCTGGAAAATCCATCATATGTGCTCGAGCGGTAATGGAAGCGAGGACTAAATCGGCAAATCAATCGGCCGCTGTTGCCTTTCATTACTACAGTTTCGATGAGGACAGTTCCGACCCGACATCAGCATTCAAGAGTATTGCAGCTCAGCTCTTCCATGAATTGATCGATCTTGATGATATATCGGACTCCCTTTTCAGCATCACCAAATCTCCTTGCAACGAGGAGGCATTGAAAGAGTTTATCCAGACCATGATTATGAAGTCAAGACAAACTTACGTATTTCTTGATGGTATTGACGAAGAGCTTCAGCCACCAAGGCGTTGGGAGAACGCAAAGATAGTTCTTGGGTTCTTCAACGACCTTGCTCGAAAGCCTACCTAATGCGCGGCTTAAGCTTTGGTGTAGTTCACAAGATAGACCATGTATCAGAGACCAGCTTCGTGGGTTTCAAGAAGTTGTCATCGATGAAACGACCAACGGCAATGACATCGAAGCATTCTTCGAGGGTGCCCTTCGGAATAAACTTCAGAGTAGATTTTCGGATTCTACAAGCAGCTCCGCTGTTCCAATTCTGAACATGCTCAAAGCGCAAGTCCACGGAAACTTCCTCTGGGCAGATATGATGGTTAAGGAGATTCGAGATGCAATCAGCATAAAAGACCTGAAAAAGAGAATCAAATATGGGCTCCCTGAAGAGTTCAAGGATTATTTGTCCAAGCAAGTTCGCAACCTCAGGCGCTCTTCGTTTGTCGTGTAAGACATTACGGGCTACACCCAATGCGGATCCACCCTTACTGACACATACCTATCTAACATTATAGGAATACCCTATCAATCTTGACATATGCGAAACGACCATTATCTCTCGAAGAGCTGTGCGAGGCGATAGAAGCCTTTGATATAAGTGCTGGAGATAATATTGGAGGTGGGGGGCGAGTGTTTGAGGATATGATTGAGTATTACTGCGCGCCCTTAATTCGGATAGACGAGGTTATCAGCAAGAAAGTGCCAAAAAGGCTTTGCAGGCTATGTCACTCATCTGTGAAGGAATTCCTTGTTCGAAACCCTCGCATTCTCGAGAATCCGGTCGGTACCAACCAAGAAGATATACGAATAACCTCTACTATATTGGCGGAGTCATGCTTGAAGTACCTCCAACAAACAAGATTCTCTGAGCTACTGAGGAGGACAGAGGACGATCTATTCGTGACTTCATGTGGCGAGGATATACTACAGTACCACTTTCTCATATACTGCGCTCGGTACTGGGGACAGCATCTGGGCATGGTCCCGTATTCTCCTGAGCTAGGGGACAGGGCAGAACAATTTCTGAGATCACGGAATTTCGTAACATGTCTTCAAGTCCAGAGTCTGTTTATCGTTGGTAAGCATTTCTTATAAGGCAATTTAACCGTAAATTGAAGACGTCTGGATGGCATCCACTAATCAAAGATGTAGGTTATTTCTCCGTTCGAATTAAAGAGGAGAAATACATTGGAATGGAAGCATTCCCGGATTGGCTCAGTACTAAGCACTGCATGGGGGCACAACTGTACCAAAACTATCAAATGGTAGTGAAGGAATGGGGTTATCTCCTTGATTCTTTCCTGAAAGTTAATGGCCTTCTTCCTGGCCAGTTGAGTCGATGTCTTTGGGGCACGCTTGGGACATCCAACTTCTTGCATAGGCTTCCAAGCGAATTTAAGAGTTTCGCTCTTGAAGTAGGCAATAAGGAGTCCACTTGTCCTAGATTCCTACTCGATCAAAAATTCGTACCATCACGCTCAGAAATGCTCGTCTTCTGGTTAGAGAACTCGTGAGTTATTAGTATTCTCTTATGAGATGAGTTCAATGCTAAATCATCTATAGCCAAAAGCTATCTAATGCGTTAGATATTGTAGGCGAAAAATGGGTTCTGAGCAAGAGCCGGCCGCCAACGTTACGCGAAGCTCAGAAATTAACCGTGCAGTCCGGTCAAGCTATGCCTAGCCACGGCAAGGTCAGATATGATCCTCCCAGGGAACTGCCTTCTATCATTCTCTCCGACGACGGCAGGCTTCTCCAAATCAGTTCGACGTTGTACTTCCGTACTCCAGAAGGTGCCTTTCAACCAATTGAATCAGCTGCCAAGAGAGATGCAGGGTGTGTTCAATTGGCTTACAGACCATATGTTGCTGTAGTTGCTTCCCGTTACAAGCTGTCGGATCCTGCGTTAAAGCCCATGAACAATGACAGCGAGTCTTGTAACGTCCCACGAGACGATACTTCAATTTATTCAGAAACGGAAGCCTCCTATGGAAATGAAGACAATTAAAGCGCATCAGAAAGCTCCGAAGTATCTCGGGGCTACTATTTCGAGTCAAGCCAGACCGAGACTACTCGTGTAGAAGATGTGGGAAACCAAAGCCAAGAAGACGTACAGGCCGATTGGGACTCTCTGGAGTCCTGTTCTATACGTGAGCACATGAGCGATGCGTTTTCCGAAGCTCATTCCGATGAAATTTCCGAACTTGATAGCGATTTCGAGTTTGATGATAAATCCATTAAAACAGATAAAATCGAGGAGGGAGAAGCTGAGGAAGACTCGACATCCGAACCGGATAGCCTAAGTGACGTAGAGATATCATCTCTCAATTCTATGTCTTCTGGTATGGCAACAGGAGAGGAGGACGACCGGCTGTCGAGCCTTTCGGAGTCAAGTTTACATACCTGCTGTGCCAGCTCGTTCCTGGGTGTTAGCAGTGAACCCTGTGATCCTTTATTGGAGAAACAGAGAAAACATCTCAGACGACATCTGGGGCTAGGTGGGCCTACCGAAGAAGGGAGATATATTGACGAAATCCAAGTATTTCGGCTTAATCCCGAAGAAAATAGGCATGACCAAACGTTCCACCTCTCCCGGCACTCGCGAGGACCGCTAATTGATTCGCCACCAGTCATACACCCATATGAAGATTTAGTAGTATGGCCCAATGGAGCTGGGGAGGTGGTCTTTGGAGATTTCAACAAGAAGACGTACTTTACAATGAGACTCTCCTATTGGTGCAGAAAGCATTGCCTTATTTCGGTTCAAGGAAGATTCTCTCCCTGCGGTCAGTACATGCACTTTGCCTCACTCTTCGTGGATGTCAGTTATACTCTTAGAGGTGGCGGAAGCGAAGGCTATAACAAGAACAATCCTGACTGGAGCTTTCGCCGACTACATGTCACGACTCATCGACTGTCCAGACACAACCCCACCCAAAGACCACCCCATTTGGTATACGAGCATATATTTCGTAGTTTCTTCCGAGGTGCCGAAAATCGACACGAGGGGCCAAGCACTCTGTCTTTAGGCTTTACCTTGACCTGGGCGGATGAATATCTGTTTCTGGTGTTTCACAATAGGATCACACCCATGGTTCGCATACTTCGAATACCTCTATTTCAAGTTGTTGAAGGGAAAAAGGTAAACTACAGAGAATCTCACGCCGTCTCCAAGAACGACGCGATGATTTTCCTACCTAAATCATCTACTGAGCGTCCTGTTTACTATTTTCCATTCCCCGCTACAGAGCAGAGAAAACACAAATCGAGAGAGGGCAAAGAACAGATTATTGCAATGCTGTTTCTATCTTCTCACACGAGAAGAAGCTCCAATGCTTGGCCTAATGACCCAGAGGGGTTGACAGAAGAATCTCCACCGCCTCAGATTGTGTTCCTTACCGCATCACAGCTTGCCAGCTGGACTTCCATTCAGAAATGCCAGTGGCATTGGGACACTTGGAAGAAATTGAAGAGCGCCGGAATGTTGGAAAAGCTTGAGGAACTAGAGTATTGTAAGATATGTGGAAAAGCTATTATTGATGAATTTCCGTATACTGAAGGAGATGGTATGGGTTTCCATTCTCATAGGTGGGTAGGGTGTGTAAAGAATGAGGGCTGAACGGGGCTGCGGGGGTTGAACAGAGGTTGAATGGAAGTTGTATTATTTTTTTCTTCTTCTATTAATCAATCTTATCTAACGATCAACTGCTCTATTAACGTTGCAGTGCCACAGTAGGTCAGAATCATAGGGGATCTTTTGTGGCTTGTACCGGAACATGTATGTACCTGTAGCATGTCTCCTATCGATAGTCGGACTTCCGTTTCGGCCGATAGCAATCTCAGATCCACAGCCCCCGAATGGAAGTTGGTACCTACATGTAAGATAAGGTTACACGACCGGAGTATTGATCTGCGAGAGGCTTCGCGACTCCGAAATCTCTCAAACAGGTCAAATCCAACATCCATTTTCCGAACCTTCTTTCATGCTGTTGCATCTTTTTTTTCTTCTACGTACAGTCATTGATCTTCCTTTACCATGATATCCAGATAGACTTCTATTCCCCGCTTCTTTTTCCTACTCGGATACGGTAGATTGTACAATACATGATTTCGCAGGCGGATTCCCAGATCTCTTGGCAACAACCCCTTCGGCACTATTTTATTCGCCGCGGTCAAGATGTCTTTTTCATCTCCGACGCTCTTTCGCGCCGTATTCCGACGACAACTCGAGCAGTTGCGCACGAGTCGACTGCCGCGATCCTCACCACGTCGATTCCAGTCTAGTAATTCCGGTCCGAAGCCTAGTGAAGTACTAGCTGAAGCCGTGAAACCGAAGCCGCCGGTAGAGGACCCAGTCCCGGTGGGAAGCACGCCCGTCCCGCCCGTATCCCTGTGGCAGCGGCTCGGCCCCTTGACGTGGGCTGGCCAAGCATACGCCCGTGCTCAACGGAATCGGCCTTATGCCACGCAGGTCGCGAGCGCGCTTGTCATCTATCTTGCTGCCGACGTCAGCGCGCAGCGTATCGGCGGCAAGGAGTACGTTCCTGAGCGCACCGTCAGGAATTTAATCATAGGCGCAGTGTCCGCTGTGCCGAACTTTCTCTGGTGAGTCTTGATTTTATTATTACTACTAAGGGAATAACATCGGTCCATCCTGATACGCACGAGTGGGGGAATCCCTACAAGTAGGAAACGAATCTCTAACCATGGCGCATCGTCGCCTGTCTAGGTTCGTCTGGCTATCGCGCCACTTTAACTACGCATCGCATGCCGTCTCGATTGGCGTCAAGATCGTCGTCAACCAGCTCGTCTTCACGCCCATATTCAACAGCTATTTCTTCGGTGCGCAAGCGCTACTAGCCGGCGATTCACTATCGGAGACTTGGGACCGTGTTCGCCGCACCGTGCCCGTCAGCTGGGTCAACGCCTGGAAACTTTGGCCCGCTGTCACGGCTTTCAGCTTCACATTCGTTCCCATCGAATACCGTAGTGTCTTCGCTGGCGTCGTCGCCGTTGGCTGGCAGACCTACCTCAGCTACCTAAACCGCCAAGCCGAGATCGAGGAGGAGGCTGCCCACAGCCAGAAGACTACAGCAGCTACCTTGCCTGCTGTCGAAGCATCTCCCCTACAGTTAGACGCTCAGAAACGTCGGATAGCGGCGTAAATTTAACTTCACGTTTCTTATAATTATCAGGTGGGCGGGGTGGATTTAGCGTTAGAGGGGCTCGCTTTACGGCATAGAATTCGGGTTGGGTGATTGAAAACGTGTTACGTAGAATCAATAAAGGGACTAGGAGTACGGTTCTGATTTACATATATAGAGAGTGACTAGCGCAAGACTTCAAATGGCTGGTGGAACTCAAGGTTCATTCGTTATGCTTATCCATAGTCGCCAATTGACTCCTTATACATGACTACCTGTTAATTAAGAAATAAAATTCTTCTCTCACTTACGATTATATCCGGTATCCTAGCTAGTATTACTGGAGTTGTTTTTTTAAAAAAAAAATTAATCACGGATTTTACGAGATAGTGTAGCATCTTGAACGGGGCTTGAAATTTGGATTATCTACTTGAGGCACAGATCCTAGAACAAGGTAGACATCCTCTAGATATATGAAGAAGTTATGTATATGGCAACCTTGGAAGTTATACTAGGTGTACATCATTTATACACACTATATCCACCGAGTTAGTACTGAAATTATCGAAGTCTGAAGAGCAGCCTCCTTACCTGTGAGTAGTAATCGTTCTGGTATTTGCAAGTGTACGGGGCTGCGCACTGGAAGCTGCCAGGCCACTGCAGGCCACCGCATTGAGCGAACTGCGGTTGCGCCTTGGGTGCCGCTAGAGCGAGGATCTTTTCCGACGCGTGCTCGGCGGCAATGACGATATACGAAGAGGGGTTGGTGGTAATGTGGCCGGGAAAGATTCCTGCATCGACAACAAATAGGTTATCTGTGCCATAAACCTTGGTGTTCAGGTCTACTACAGCAGAACCACCGTTCGTCCGCCCATCGTCGGTGCCTAGCTTACTTGTGCCTGGATACTGTCAGGTTCTGCCCAAGAGTCGAAGGTGTAATAGGGGATTTACCGATCCAATGGTTCGACCGCCGGTTAGTGTACGAGACGAGCATCTAAACCTGTTACAACTGGTATCTATCATTCATGGAATAATGGGACATACGTCATTGACGAAATCTTCAACTGTCGTGTTAGATGGGGGATAGGTCCAAGTGAGATTCTTGACATTTGCGAGCGCTGCCTGCAGATTCTTGATCCCTTGAATAACTGCCTGCACATCGTTCTTATCCTGGAGATAAGGTAGCGTGGAGACAACAGTGGTCAAAGCCTTCGTGATGGTCATTCGGCCTCTCGACTTGGCACCTCTTCCAAGGTACTGACTCATAGTCATGGCATCTGCTTGTGTCAATTCATGAATGAGTGTAGAGGTTCGCTTTACCTACATCCATTCGGAGTACCAGCGCTTCCTTCAACTCTAGCTGTCCATTGAAGCTGTCGAACAACGCCGTCGTCGCCTTTAATTTCATCCCAAAACCTATGCAATGTTAAATGTTGATGTAAGTTTGGATTGAGACTTGGTGACGTACATTGGGCCGATGTTTGGCGCCGCTTGAGCAAGAATACCCGATCGAGAACCTTTAGCGTAGTGTAAGCATTTGATTCGCTTCTTAGACCTATATATGAGGCAACTAACTCAAGTATTGGTCCTTGTCAGCAGGGATGGGATTATCCCAAGCTTCATAGAAGTCGTAGAAGACCACGTCGGGATGCGTGATAACGGTGTCGGTCTGTATAAAGAGTAAGTACTTAATAATGCTTACACGCGTTGAGAAAGTTAGAGAGAAATATACGTTTGTGTGATCTTCCAGATTATAACCAACAGGTAGATTTATCCAAGAGCTATTTGAAACCATGGTCGGACCGTCAGTTGAAGACTGGACCACGGCCAGTTGATCCGCAGGACCAATTCCACCTATAAATATTAGGCACCACAGGCACATGAAATTGCAACTTAGGGAACTTACTTCTTAAAAGGATCTTGGCTGACCCAAACGTACCGGCAGATAGGATGACTCGACCAGTAATTGATGTGACGTTGACAACTCCCGTATAACCACCGTTTAGGAAGGGCTCAACCTCGATACCGGTAACGTGGCCTCCGTTTCTGACGACTCTTTTCACCGCCGTATTCATCCACAAATTGAAATTCTTGCGCTTGCTAGCAGAGACCAGATAAGTCGCCATGGGGCCACCTCTTTCCCCGCCTGAGAACATGAACGGGGAGTGAGAAAAAGTGTGGTTCTTCTGGTTAGGTACGTCATTCGCGGTGATTTCGGCCCATCCGGCAGACTTCAAACCACCAGCAAGGACTTCGAAACCTTGCTGGTAATATAGTTTGCCATCCATGGAGGGGTGATCCGTACCGGGGATGCGAGAGAAGACTCGCTGAGTTGCAGCAGCCATGTCTGCGGATTTCCATCCTGTAGGGAAGTTATAGTCCCAGTCCAAGGTGTAAGGCTAGATTCGATAGTTAGAATCTTCGCAGATGTGCTGATAAGAGATGACAAACCTTCCACCATAAGCCGGCATTGACAGCTGTGCCTCCGCCGAGAACGCAGCCCGCCATTTGATCCGTATCAGTGCAGGCGACACCCGCAGAGTTAACCCAGATTTCGTTACACAAGCCGGGAACATCGAAACGAGTCAAGTTAGTACCATCTAACCATTCTGGCTTGAGCGATCCACCCCACCGTCCGGAAGATGGAGGCCCCTTTTCAATGAGTAAGACACTCTTCCCAGCCTCGCTCAGTTTATCTGCTAAGGGGATTCCGCCAGCTCCTGCGCCAACCACTATATAGTCGTAAGTCCCAGTTGGTACAGGGACCCCGGTAGCGGTAGCAGTAGCAGTAGTCGTCGTCGATGTGGTCGTAGGTGTTGTCCCTCCACAGCTCCCAGTAACCGTAGCGGTAGCTTGAGCAGCCCATTCCGAATATGAGGGATTTGCAGCGTTCTGGTCCAAGGTGGCTCCCCAAATACTCTGGCCATTGTCGTGGAATTGGATGGTGACATCGGTAGGACAGGCTGGGTTGGATAGAGACTGGAGTGAACTAGCCCAGCCAAGTACCAGTAAGCCAGCACTAGTCGAAGCAGAACCCGACGCCCCTTCTTGGTCCCATGCTAAGCAATTCTGGCACCTAAATATTAGAGAGAAATGATCCCTATCGATGGTAGATGATATCTGAGTCAACTTGGCGTTGCCGGTGTAGACATCTGGACTAGTATATCCGCTGGCGAAACGAAAAGACGTTAAGACTTGATCTTCGTATGGCCAAGCCATGAGAAGCAGACTGTTCGTCATTGGTCCTCCAAACGACATACCACACCATGCATTGGTAGTCGTACCATTAGAGCCACATTTCTACTCATAATATTAGCATATTAAATGATGATATGTGCTCAGGATATGCTGACTAGGTATCCTATGAACTCATTGGCGTCGACCGTCAGGGCGTTCTCTGGCAGAGCAACACCGAAGGTGAGACCACCCAGCGCCGAGACTCCACTGGCGCCATCTGCTGTATCTGGCACATTCCATGTGTCAAAGGTGATACCGGTCTTGCTATCCGTGTATACGCTTGGGGTGCTATCTTGTCCGAGGCATTGCTGGAAGTCTGGGTGGCATTAGTGAACCACTATTAGCGATCATGTGGAGAGTAGCTCACTTAAACCAACTATAAGCAGCAGCGCCGCGAGAAGACCGAAACGACCCATGATGTTAGCAGTATCATATCAAGTTTCCGCGCTATGGGAACCAGAAAACTCAACCCCAGAGGAAAGCGTCCAAAAGCCGGGGTTATATACGATCACATAATGAAGCTGACAAGCACAACTTGGCTGACGGAAACCCATTCCGAATGAGGTCTGACTAAACGCCCTGTCAGATACTTACATCGCTCAAGATATCCTACGTAATAGGAGGAAATTCCTCCTCCCGTACTCGCATCGCGCTACCACGGTCACTTTGCATGATCCAGGGCGGACATTCCAAGGAAGCACGTCAAAAGAAGCCGACCAAGCGCGGAGTCTAGGGGTGGAGTGGAGCGTAGATAGAAAACCTGGAAGCTGGACCCGGCTCCGAGACCTAGGACCAGGAGTTATAAGCTTGGAGTAGACGTTCTGGACCTCGAATGCAATCCCACGGCCCAGCAACGGGCGTGGTGTATCCAGCTTCCCCCTGCATGCTGACAAACGTGCAAGGGAATGTCTCCGTATGGACAATCCCTAGTAGCTCACGATAAAACTCACTCGCCTCGCGGCCTTTTGGAAGACCAGGAGCATTTGACGTAGCATGGACGAAGGAACATGGGCATCGGAGTTAGACCGAAGAAGCCCTAGTCAAGGACGACTTGCCTCTTCTGTCGACGGAGTGTCGTGAAACGGAGGCATGCTTTCCTGCTCCGCGGGCCGAAATTAGCGATTTTAGCTGCTTTAGCTGGAGATCTTGTTTTTCTTTTCCCCAGCCTGCCAGCTAATTGCCAGCTAATTCCCCGCAGAACCCACATCGTCAGATACAACTACGTACAACGCCATTGGAGAATAAAAGATTAGTAATACAAATGGATGGCTCACTGGACTTGGCTCACACTTGGACCAAGCTCAGTTGCCGAGCCACCTCCGTACCAGTCAAGCCACATCAAGCCACTAAGCCGGGACCTTGACAACTGGCGCGTAGCTTGCTCATCACGAATTCCCCACGGCACGAGAGCCTTCAAAGAGTCTCTTAAAGCACAACATTTTATAAGTCGCGATAGTATTGATACCTTTCGCTTCTAATATCAAGATACAGCCTCCCATACATTAAGTCCTTTTAATGTAGTACCTCCTTTAAGCAAAGACTTCTTGGTATACCCAACGTCATTGGCTAGGCTTAGTTACCTACGATAAATTGGCCGACAATCGTCCAAATACGAGCCAATCAGATCTATATAATCCCATCTCCTGAGAATAAGGCAGACGAAACATCGCTACCAATCTTCAAGAGCTTCATAAAGGCTTTATCATCTCCCAAGATGACCTTGCATTACCCCCTT
The DNA here is from genome assembly GCA_002120305.1 of Hypoxylon sp. CO27-5. NCBI lineage: Eukaryota > Fungi > Ascomycota > Sordariomycetes > Xylariales > Hypoxylaceae > Hypoxylon > Hypoxylon sp. CO27-5. Next base: position 29,130 of record KZ112708.1, on the reverse strand, counting down.
AATGGCACCAATCTAGACTTCAACCGATATGAACATAGACCCCTTGGTGCTCGCGACATTATGGTCAACCGATTGATGGAAGACTATATGACTCCTAAACGACTGAGCAGAGCATCTTACAGAATGTCGTTCAACGACTCTACACTTAGTCGAGTGAAATGCCGAGACCGGTCAGTATTTCTCGACATGGAGGTTTTGTCGAAGACGCTGCACACCGACCATAATTGGCCACTTACCATAGAAGAGCTACGGCGCTTGTACTCGGTGCCAATCGAAATATTCACCAGACTTATGAACAGAAATGTACACCTACTCTCTCTACAAATGGAAATTCTCGCAACATCTAAACTAGGATTGGACATTCGCGACATATTTAGGTCGACCGAATATAGTACTAAGTTGGGAAGGTTTATTTTGGGACTTATTGAACGACACTATCTCGAATCTGACCCCTCGGTACGAATGTGGCTTAAATTCTCCCATCGAAATCGCTCTAACGCGATGCCCAAACATGCCCCAGGCTGGAAGAAAGACATGGTGGAGCATTTGAAAGGGCTTCAATTTACGTCAAGAGCACAACATCACTATAGCTTATATTCCGGCGGTCATTATCTATCAATCGATGCACCCCCTAACGTTCAGTTCTCCATCAACCCCTGTTTTGTCGGACCTTCCTGGTTCAGTATGTTCAGACTCCCGTTTCCTCCTGATCCTGCCCGAAAACGCAAAGCCATTAGAAAGCCAACTTGCGAGCTTCCACTCAGTCACATAGAATGTATACATCGTGGAAGGCCACGTCGGCCATTCAGTGTTCCTCCGGCCGGCTCGTGGGGCTCAGCAGGCCTTGAAGGCCTGAACAGCTCGTCCCGTCAAGAGAAATGGGTTATCTACTTTCCCCGTCGCCCTTTATCAGAACTTGATAAACTCTCGCGTCGGAGGAGTTTGAGTCGAACACACATCCGAGCGATGTTCACGGATAAACCCAAATGGCATTATACAGAACCCGCCGGGAAACAAGCTCCGAAAGCGACCGCGCATCCATGTGCTAATTGCGCCCAATACACCCATCATACAAAACATTGCCCCTCGCCCTGTGGTTATTGCAATTCTCTATCTCACAAGGCGAGCGCTTGTCCAGTTAAAGTAACTAACCGATGTAAATGCCAACCTTTTCCACAATTCCATACAGCTTTGGAATGCTATGTTCGTTGCAGTCGAAGGTGCGGGTGTCCCTACCCCCCGAGCCACTTCAAGCACAAAAACGCGATGCTGTGCTCCTACCGTTGTTGCATGTGTGGCGTTAAAGGCCATTCAGGGAGAAAATGTTCCTTGAAGAAATGCCCCTGTGGAGAGCAACATCTTACCCAGGATTGCCGATGGAAGGTGGAATGCGCTGCCAAAGGTTGCAATCTCTATCTCTGCCACCTTCATTGCAGGGAATGCGGAAAAAAGAAAGACAAGGAGAATAAAGATTGCTTCGTTGGAAAGACATGTCAGGACTGCTTGAAGAATGGTAAACCTGTATTAGCTAAGGCCGGATAAGACCAAGTGGCTATTTGATGGATACAACTAGGTACAATATGTGAAGCCTTCAGATGCAATGAGTATGACAATTCACCGATGACAATAAATACCATGAAGCTAGACCTACTACGACCCTGAAACTCAAACCATCAATACTTCTACAACCTTTTGGCCCGTCAAAACTGGTAGAGTCTACGCTCCAAGAAAGATGCCCAGGCAGGAGTGTAGGAAGCTCGCGAATCCTTGGTTTAGGATGCCGTCGCTGCAATTGCACTCACACAACCCATAACGACGGCAGCCGGTATATTACTTCTATGATAGGAGCTCTAATTTGAGTACGGGAAGCCGGATTTAGAGCGACGGCCCGAACCGCGGATACCAGACCCGGCCCGGTCAAGTGGGGACGGGGTAAGCTAACGGGGAGTGTTCATGACGCCTATGCGACGTCATTGAAGAGGAGCAGAGCCTGTAGATCTGCCAGGAATGAAAACCACTTAGTAAAAAGCTTCCAAATGAATTTCTATGAAAAAAGGTATGAAGTATTTTCCAAGCTGCAGATCTTTCATTCAGACATGGTAGTGGTGTGATCATCGGTTGAGGTCTGCAGGTTTATTATGTCAAATGCTCGAATCTGCGGCGTACTCTGTCAAGAGCTTGGTACTACCTACTCATCGCCTTATATGTAATAAATATATCGCATCTCTTCCAACTTTGTTCGAGTCTCGTCACAGCTTTCCAACCATCTCACATTCTTCCCAACTAGGGAAATTAACAAAATCATCACAATCCAACGACTTCTCGACCGGCGCTAACAAGAAAATAATACCAACATCTAAGATGACACCTCTTCCCGGTGGCTGCTACTGCGGCTCAATCAGATACGTCATTAATCTAGAAGATCCAGAAACTCAAGCGCGTACAAGTATATGTCATTGCGGCAACTGTAAGAAGTTCACTGGCGGCGAGCACGGAATCACCACCAAGATACCGAAGTCCGCTTTCGAGATCACGAAGGGAAGGGATCGTATCAAGATACATGAGGCTGATAACGGAAGCGGCGTCACGCTACATCGCGAATTCTGTGGTACTTGTGGAGGGCCACTATTGGAGTATGGGGTGGGTATCCGAACCCTCCTAATCATCATGTCCGATAAATCTGAGGATAAACGATCATACTTGGTTAGGTTCATTGATATATCGTACTAATGGTCCAGTATAGGCCAATGCCGGAGATAAAATTTACGTCTTCTATGGCACGATGGAGGACCATGCCCGTGGCCAAGTCGAGCCGAAGGGTGAGTTCTTCTGCAAACTCCGGGATCCGTGGATGCCAGAGATCGAAGGTTAGTCAGTTTAAAATCTTCCCTTTAATTGGCATATTGATGCAGCCCGCTCACGTTGCATCCTCTAGGATTGTTCCAAAAGCAGGAGATCAAGGAGTGAGATCAAGAAGGAACCGTAGCGGGGTAAGGCCTGCACGAGAATATGTACGGTGGGCTGTACCACCATGCAAACATCCACCGTCAAATCAGGGGTCGCCGTTGCGGATGGTGAAAAAAATACGAACGAATGCGAAGGCAAAATAATATTACTCCAAGTCGTGAAACTCAAGATGTGCCATCTCTGGAGTGATGCTAGATACGTGAATCATCGAAAATTAAATTTGATATAGTATTATCTAATTCTAAAGATTCCTAGAGTGCTTTGTCTCGCGGGCGGGGTGGGTTTCCCAGTCTCAGTCCTTATCATCCAGTGTAGATAATCCTGTATAAGTAAACCAGGAGACTTAGCGAAGAAGAAAAGAATGGTGGACAGTACAACCATTGGCCTCGTAGGTGTGAACCTTCTACCTCCCTTTCCTTTGGCTAACGTGATATTCACGTCTAGTCCGAGGCCTTGATTGCCCTCCTCGGCGCAGACAAGGTCCACCTTCCGGATAGCACTGGATACAACGAAACCCTGTCATCATACTTCAGCCCGCAAGCAGCAGCCGTCCGCCCGGCCTGCTTCGTAACCCCGCAGACCGTCGCTGATGTCTCGGCCGCGGTCAAATTTCTGACTTCGTCCGACAACTGCGGCCCCTACAATTTCGCCGTTCGCGCCGGCAGCCACATGTGGTTTGCGGGCGCGAATAACACTCCTGACGGAGTCACCATCGACCTGAGTGGCCTCGACTCAGTAAATCTGAGCTCAGACAAGTCCACCGTGTCTGTCGACGCTGGCGCCACCTGGGATGCCGTCTACAGCAAGCTCGATCCTCTGGGCTTGAGTGTCGCGGGCGGTCGCGTCGGAGATGTCGTCGTAGCCGGCCTGACCCTCGGCGGCGGAATCTCGTATTTTGGCCCGCGTGAGGGCTGGACGTGTAATCAGGTAACGTCGTTTGGGGTAGTGCTAGCTGATGGTTCGGTGGTGGAGGCCAGCGAGAAGCAGAACGCAGGTCTGTGGTGGGGGCTCCGAGGCGGGTCGAATAACTTCGGGATCGTTACACGTATTACCTTCAAGACCTTCGAGCAGGGCTTGCTGTGGTCGACCCTAACGCTTAACCCCCTCACCGAAGTCGACAGCCAGGCCAAGATATATGCCGAGCTGATGGCAGCCGAGAACTATGATGTGAACGCGTCCTTCATCGCCGGCTGGGTCTTCGCGAGTGACCAAGGCCTCTTCGCCGCTCTGAACCAGCTGGTTTACACGCGGGCGGCCGAAGACGAAATCCCGGCTCTGTACAAGCCTATCCTAGATCTATCTACCATCCCCAATCCGGCGGCTACGACTGTCATCACTAACATGTCGACGCTCGCGCGGAATTCGGCAGCAATCCAACGGCCACAGGCTGCTCGGTGCGTACAGCTTTGCCTCCATCACTCCTCAAATCCCTAAGCTAAAGCTCCTCCCTCACTAGGTACATGAACGCCACAACCACCTTCATCCCCACAGAAGCCATGATTCGTGAGACTTACAATGCCTTCAACGCATCGCTCTCGCTGCTAGAGGACGTGACGGGAATAATGCGGGCCGTAAACACCGAACCTCTGCCGCCGCAAATCTACACGCGCGGCGGGGCGGACACTAACGCCCTGGGACTGAGCAAGCACACCGGTCCGCTTGCCGTATGCCTAGTCTCTCCATCCTGGTCGGATGCCGCCCACGACAATCAGGTATACAGTACGGCGCGCTCGCTTATGGCCGACATTGAGGCGAAGGCAAAGAAGTTAGGTGTGTATGATCCGTATATCTATCTCAACTATGCGGCGCCGTGGCAGGATGTTATTATGGGATATGGCGAAGAAAGTGTCGAGAAGCTGCAGAAGCTGAGAAAGAGGATCGATCCTAGAGGGGTGTTTACGCGGAACGTTAGGGGTGGGTTCAAGATTCCTGAAGAGTACTAGGGGGGGATATAAATTTGAAGAAGCCGTCTTATGGCGCATAGGAAGCGACTGCTAGATACCAAAGTGTGACCCTTTCTCGGGAGCGAGTTGTGAGGGTGTATACCCCATTAGCTGTCAATCAACTATGTCCAAGTCCCTGCGTGTAACTACCTTCTTTGTAGATAGTCCCGATGACTAGATCATCCCCCCCCTTCTCTTCTCTCTCTCTCACACACAAAACGAGGTACTCCTCACAAATGTTACACTTGTAACCAACATCCCGACCTTGGCGATTTCGCTTCGCATGAATCTCAATCAAGGGCATTATTTGTCAATTCATTCTGCCGATTCCTTTTAAGAGTTAAAAAAAAGCTCTCCTGAGTTTTAACCACCTATTGCCAGTTGGCAAGAACCGTCTCACCCTCTTTCAAACTGGTTAGCCTCACCGTCTCCTTCCAGACCAACTGCCTCTTTGCCGCATCCTTCGACTCTTCGCTCGTCTCCAAAGGCACCCTCCCATTAAAGTACTTGTCCTTTGGCAGCTCGCCTCCTTCACCCACCCCAAACACTGCCTCTAAGACATCGCCCGCCGACCGGCTCGTCGACCTTATCGGTCCGTTTGGATTTATATACAGTATAATCGGGTAGATAACCTGGAAGAGGAACACGCGGATAAACCAGCCCGCGGACCGTTGCAGACCACTAATCATAGTTCCCGGGTCGACGCCGACGACGCAGATCTTGTTCAGCGCGGCATCTGCGTCTAGTCGCGTCTGAAGCTCGTGCTGCATCATAACTAGGAAGAACTTAGATGCGCCATACCGTCGGAACGAACCCCGGAAGGATGCGTCTTCGGTGGCAGGACTCCACTGTCCTTTCGCGATCGCCTCAAAACTGGCGGCGTCGGAGACGAAAGTCTTGTATTTCGGGTCCTCGAAGGCTTTAGTAACCTTGTTGCGAGGGTCGTTGACGCTGATAATTGCGTCGGATGTTAGCTTCAGTCCGGTAGTTCATGCAACTTCCGCCAATACCATTCTAATTATTCACCCGGTCTCGGCCGCCACATAGGACTGAGAAGAAATTCTTAGGGGCTAGGCTAGTAGAACTGGTTGCCGGAAAATGTGAAAGCACTTACTCGTGACTCTGACTGCCAATCACGATAATTCGGCCGGCCTCCTTGTCCATGCTCTTCAGCAAGAGGACAGTGAGCAGCCAGTGCCCGAGATAGTTCGATGCGAAGATGCTGTCGAATCCATCCTCCGTCCAATACTGGTTGCCGAAATCATTGATGCCGGCATTTAGGATAACGGTGCGGAGTGGCGGGATTTCGCCAGCGGAAACCCGCGCCTATAGCGTCGGATCGTTAGCTATGGTGGCTAAGCCGACGCTTCAGACATCTGCAACGTGGACAAGTGAAAAGCAAAAGGAGGTCCTCCAGCGGGCTTAGAGTTAGACTCACATTAATACCCTCCGCCACCTGGCGGATATCTCCAAGCTTAGTTAAATCGAGGGCTACTAGGTCATGCGGGTGCGCCGGGCCGCGTGTAAGGGCGTAGGTGAGAGCAGGCGCTCGCGTCGTGTCGCGGACAGTGTAGAGCCCGTGGTATGCGGAGAGCTCGGGGTTCGTGGCGATTTGCTCTGCTATCGCGCTACCAAGAGAACCGTTTGCCTCCGTGACAAGAATGGTCCCTTTGGCAGGTATAGGCATTCTATTTTATTCAGGGTGTGTATACGGTTCGGTTGGGTTCTCTGCCGTCCTTCATCCTAAGGGTGGTTAACCGATTCGTGGCTGAGACATGCACAAGACCCCAGAATCGCTTTGTCTCGCAATAGTTCGGGATAAAGGCGAATGGAAAAGGCGAGACGAGGGCCGCAAAAAAAGAAGAGTTCGGCTCACATTTCGACAATAGGGCCTCTATCTAGCAATAAGTTAAGCCTACCTAGGTAGGTGGGTACTCATCTGGGGTGGGAAAGCGTATATAACTGGAAGCCCTTACTTCCTCGGCACCATAACTACATAATATGCATTGTATTGTGGCTTGGATTGTTGTTTCTTACAAATGAATTAGGTAGATTAGTGTGCCGAAGGGCCGGTACTTCTCATCCAGATACAGCACCACTAGTGGATTTATTGGACACTTGGAAGAACAACTAGATCATAATTCCTGAGGAGGATTTTCTCAAGATAATGATGAGGTATCTCTGTCGTGTCACCCCCTTTGGGGTACCTGGTTTACTGGTTGAAGAGAAAAGAAACTAGATGTCTTCAACAGTTCCTCCACCACAGCCTCCTCTAAGCTCGGATCCTTCCTAAAGAGGTAAGTACCTACCTAACTGTACCGCAGTCGGAATTGCAGGCACTATGATCGGAGATAAATATTGGCACATAAAAATGATTCTTTGAAAGAAAAGAATAACAAGGCTAAAGCTCAAACCTTTAGGCCGGGAATTGCGTAGGAAGCAAGAGCACAACAATTAAGCTAAGCGACAGTGAGGTGATCAAGTCCACCAGCGCTTAGCTTCGACGTAACCCCTTGTGTTTGCACGATATAGGGCAGTTGCAAGTAGTAACCATCTTCCAGACATCATTCATTGAGGGATGGACTGTTGCACTACAGCAGTAGTACCTCAAATAGATTGCAAATGATAACAGTTTTAGTTGCTGCCTGCGTTCCTCAGTACCGACAGAGGTCATAAGTACAAGGTAGGCAATTCACGACTTTTATTCCTAGAGGAATTTATTTCTAATGTGGCATTCTGAGTTGTAACCTTAGACTCATGGAACAAATAATCTTCATTCATGAATTTCGAATTTTAGACTGAATAAAACCCAATTCAGCTCGCCACAACTTGTTACATAAGAGCCATAATGTGAACCGCCATTGTTCCAACCACAACAACTTTGATCTCTCTTAGTAACAACTAGACGGCTACATGGGATCAGAATTTCCTCTACCTTACTCCCCGTGATGTGGAGTGGTTCCTATGGGCGGTATGGCCTTGCCTTCTGGTAGTCGAGATCCGGACATGCTTAGCCCTACGGCTCTTACCCGACATTCGGGACGACCTTTCAGGGCTAGTGTACCTGATTTCCGAACGTTTTACATAGCTCGAATGCCGGGGCTTGGGTGAACTGAAGCATGAGCCCATTGTCGTAGATTTTTTGCCTTCGAAGTTTTGTTCTAGTTTAGAAGTAAGTAGGTACCTAGGTAAGCTGTTAAGGAAAATGTGCGGCGAGATTATCGAAGGCGCTAATGACGTATTATAGTAAAGTTCCACCCTGTGTAGCTTGTTTATGTCGATTTTTATTGTAGGTAAGACAGTCTGTTGGTATGAAGATTACTGAGAAGAAAGCATGGGAGAGATTTGGATAGCTGGATACCTTGTAAATTCTGTGCCATTTCCTTTCCTAAGCATTCTGCACAGGGGATACTTACAACGTACCACTTTAATATTGATTCCAACTCAGATAGGTGAGGTAGCTAGTGACTAGGCAGGTAGTCAAGCATAATCTCCGAATATGAGATGGTGACTAGAGTCCTCGTCATCCACATGATTAGACGAAGTCATTGCTCTACATACATCATTGCATCACCTAGCAATCTATGTACTACAATCTTTCAACTAGCAAGTAATAAACTTAAGATCTTTACACGTACCGCAACATGTTAGGTAACTAAGTCATCTTCGAGTACAATAGCAAATCAAGTCATAATAGATTATTTCTAAGGTAATTATCAAAGTTTAATATGGCACGCAATTGTATTATACCTATCAAGTGTAAGTAGAGTTTCCAACTATGCTCCATAATGGACACCAAAGGATTCTCGTAAGCTGTTGTGCTAACTTTATGCAGTACCTGTCACATATTGTCTAATATTTGGTTTATGTAAGAACGCTTGTACAAGCAAATGGACAGGTATCATATTACTTAAAGACTATAACGGCGCAATCTACACCTGAAATATATAAAGCTACCTGTTAAAGTAAAAGCATAGCAAGTATCGAGTCAAATCAAACCAGCGGCCTACATAGCTAAGGCAAGCCCGCCATTTACTTGGTAGCAAGTTTAATTCATTCAAATTAAAATCACCATTACCATATTATTTGCCGCCATTCCGACGGCAGTTTTTCCCTTGCCTCTTTGCTTACGACCTCCGCACATAATACGGCCGCTGGTTCCCATTCTCTATCTTGGTGATAAGTATATGAGGTATTCTACGTTCATTTGTGCGGATAGGTGAGTAGCAGAATTCACTGCTTTCAGGGTCCTGGAACTCCCATCGTGGGTGTCGTATCACATAACATTGGTCTTCATCGTCGGATGACGACTTCTTGCTCTTCCTCTTGCCTTTGCTAAAACTCTGGCCCATTTCTGTATTTTTTGTATTTGTTACCGTCCTATGGGTTTGTCACACATAGGATATTGAGTTTGTAGCTTGCCGAGCTATCTGTGACCCAATACGTGGCTCTCAGAGAAGAAGTAGCTAGATAGATTGCTTGACGGGTTATCGGGAAGAGGAGTTGTTGTGGAAATATCTGAATATTATATATATGTTTTGTACAACACAAAGCAATTGTTAAGTCATGCACCTGAGTCAATAGCCTTGTTCTTTAGTATCAAAGCACCCCTGACTATAAGGGATCAGTAACTAAAGAAAGTCAATTGAGGCTGCTTTTACACAAAGCCTTGGAAATCCGGAGTGTTCCCTTGTTCTGTGTCATGGTGTGTCGTTTTTTTTTTTTTTTTTTTTTTTTTTTTTTTTTTTTTTTTTTTTTTTTTTGATTTCTCGATCACGATGATGTAATTTTTCTATGGCTATGGTCTTGATTCCACGCCCATATGGCCCATCTCGGTGATAGGCAAGTAGAGCTTTTAACCCTCTCCTATGACATGGGTTTCATGATTTGTTCCTTCTAGGTCAAATTAAAAGATTTCATCTAAGGGCTTACACCTCTTGAATAGGGCGTGGAGTACGTTGCCTCGCAGTGCCTGCTTGCTGGCAAGGTTCCGCACAGATACCCCTAAGCACTAACCCACATCTAGCCTCTACCTAGGAAGGAAGAGCATCTACGGTAGAACTAAGTGTAACGGGCTAGGGAGAGAATGTAATTAATACAAGTTATGGAGGACGATTTCATGGCATCAAAACATCAAGTAGCTTGTATTGCGGTCATTAAACTTTGTACAATAGCCCGCACACTCCAAAACCAAGGGATCAACGGAGCGTACAGCTGTATCTAAATAGGTGCTGTAATCCCAGCCAAAACAGAGAACATGGAAGTTGGTATCAAGTTGGCATCGAATCATGATCCCAAGAACAGGGAGGCAAACAACCGTTAACTCCTCCCCCTTTTTTTGTCAGCCTTAAGTTGCAGCCCTTATCATCCACTCCAGCAATAAAGACAGTCAAGAATATCCTATCATTCGTTGCATCAGTTTTCACTCACTTTCCCAGGGATCCGCACCGTCGGTCCCATCTAATTCCACCTCTACCTTCGTTCCAAGAGCCTCCTTCCCTTGTCGGATCATATCTCGTAACCTTGCGTTAAGATCGTTCATGCGTAGGTCAGTTTCCATCTCTTCCTGGATCCTCTTAGCAGCCAGATTCTTCGCCTCAGCATCCAATCGAGGGCTGTTATCCTCGAATTCCAGCACTGACTCACGCCGTCTTACTCTGCTGGGCGTACCAGATGCTGCCGAGGCTGTACTATGGTTCCTCCGGTGACTACGCTTCGGGTGGACGCTAGGACTAGGAATAAATGAAGGCTGTTGCGAAAATCGGGCAGCAGAAAGACTAGGCGACTGCGGTCGGCTTGGAACCGGAATCCTACTAGGAGTGTAGGACGGAACTGGTGATTGAGCTCGAGGGGAAGCAAAACTTGCTGGCTCATAGTTAGTTAAGGACGGGGCTCCAGCATGGCTTATCCTGCTAGACTGGCGTCGAGCGTAACTTGGTGTGTTCACTCGGCTAACAGGTCTACCAATACGGCGACGAGCTGAGGGAAAGGCCTGCTGCTGGTGCGTGTAGCTCGTCGGTGCTTGAGATGCCCTACTCAGAGGCCTCGCCTTTTCAGGTGAGTCCTGGACTAAGACCCAATTCCTACGAAGTTCATCGCCGGGAAGTCCATTGGTAATCTGGCGTCGCTTTGCTGCCGGTGGTGGCGAGGACTCCGGCGTGTCTCGCTCATGTAAGAATGGGGAGTAGTCCGATTGGGGAAACGCATCGGGGGTCGCGCTGAAGTCTAGAGTTGGAAGGGTAGGAATGTCGTGTTCGTTACACCAAGCCTGTCCGTTTGAAGTTGACTGTTGTTGTGGAGTTGTCATCTCCATTATCTCATAACCTTTCCCCCCTCCCGCGTAGAAGCCACGGAAGACGCCAGCAGTGCAGAATTGAAACACTTTACCGACAACCCCGCTAATCTTACTAAGAGCGACCGATCCCCATCTGTTAGTGTGTTGTGTCTGGTTGGGAAATAGAGGCGAGGTGACCGCGTAGTTGGAATTGGATAATTCGATCTCGTTGTGCAGGGGTTTGGAAGCTAGTGCACGTCTGTAATCGATATCAGAATAAACGCTATCTTCCATCGCATCTTTGATATCATTGGGAGCTACCCCATTGGGGGTTTCCATCTGTCCAGCTAGCACGTATTGTCTCTCCCGCCCTCCGTAGAACCTATTTACGCCTACGCTGTTAGAGTTCAGTCCTGCATCACTCGCAGCCGTTGCCAAATCATTTGTCGCCGTAGATTCTCCATAGCCCCGTCGTTTTCTCTTCACGTTTTGGGTAGGTGTTGACGGGTCGGAGTACAGGCTTCCTGTAGATCGCCCCAAGTACATGGAACTGGAAGCGGAGGGTGATATAGGAGGTCGAAACATTCCCGGATGGACGCCAGACAAATTGCTACCGTTGGGAGCATCGAAGTGGAACGCACCAGGCATAACAACCTGTGGTCCGAACGACATTGTATTATCCTGCGTAATATGTGACAGGGATGTAATGTAAGGTTAATGTATTGCTCAAATCGTAGTTAAAGTATTGAATGAATTTGGGAATTCAACGACGATTAGAGAAAGATGCGGTTAACTTTGTAGATTCGGAGTTCTTTGGAGGCTGACAGGCGCTTGGAGGTCGGATTAGACGGTATGACAATGCGTTTGTTATCATACCATGACAGTCTCAACAATGCGCGATCCCGCGATACAAAGCAGAGGCCCTAATAAATGAGAGTTCTTTGGACCCTTTGTCGCTGCTATTCACCGTGTCGCGGTCTACGTCCTTTGACGTGACACGGGAGGGTTGCTGTTGTAGCTGTAGATCTCCTTGAAGGATGTGAAGGGGAAAAAGGGAAATCAAATGCAAAAGGAGGGTGGGATAGGATTTGGAGCTCGTGATCACAAGCCTTTTTTTTGAGTTCGCGTGGTCGCGGGCGCACCCTGCTAATGTCTTGTGTGACGCTGCTGGCAAGGGATCTAATTGCCAATCGGGTAGCTCCTCTAGCTTTTCTAGCTGTCAGCTTGTCTCACTTCCAACTCCAACTTGGCCGGCGTCTGCCTGGGTGGCTTGATAAAGCTAGCTATGCGACAAGATTTGATTGAAGTAACAATTTGAAGCTGTGCAGGATATGGCTGGCCTAGACTTTTGTGTGTGTGGTTTTTTTTTTGTTCGTAGTGTCGGTGCTCTCTCTACCCAAATTCCGCGACCGAGATGCTATGACGACTGCTTTCTGGACATGAATTTGCTGGCTCGTATGACGAAAAGTCTCCAGTAGGGACGTGGCAACGCAACAGCTTATAAAACGATAGAAGACCTGTCCTAAACTAACAGTGTTTGTCGACGCGCAAGATTGAAAATGTTAGCGGCGGTTGTTGAATCTAGACGGTTGGTCTTAGACATTCAAGACCCCGAATGTTGGTTGATGATGAATCGATGAACTTTGATTCCATTTGAAGCTCGTGCGATTGTTGAGATGGACCCGTTGCCGGGTCAGATTTTACTTAAAAGTAGAAGGAATCAACAGAATAGTGGGGATTACAGGGGTACCTGCTATCGATTAACCGTCTACAGTAACGGACCAGGGTCCTGGCTTTCGTTACAGTTGGCCTGAGTGGGGGTTTCGCGGGGCATGAACAAAGAAAACTTTAACCTACATACATGTAGTAACATTAGGAGTTCACCGACATATACGTACATGTATGTACCTATTATATACATGCAGCTAGACACAATTTGGCTTTATTATCAGTTCTTCAAGGACAATGGGTTATTCTAGGAAGAACATTGAATTACTAATGGCGGTGTATCAATGGGTAATATTTCGTTATTAGTTATGTATTCCACCCGGACTCCCCGTCCCATTCTACCAGTTCATTGCGGTGATATTCTCTATGCTCGACATGAAGCAAAATAGCAAACGCGATCTTCATAATTGACACGGGGTCACAACGGGCTTCGTATACCGCTTTATCAAGTACTCCTTTCGAGTCCCTACTTGGAGTAGTAGGCATCTTGATCCTTAGTCGTGTCCTCTCCCACACCGCCATTCACCCCGGCTTCACCGTGAACGTGCGGCTTCGGACCCCAGAATTCATCGCGCTCCTTTAGAATCTCCTTCGCCCATTCTTGCGTTTCCGGCAACACCACCCTGGTCGCCACGTACGCAAACTCACCGAGGTCAAGGCGTTTATCAACCCGCTTCTCGTACTCCACCATCTGCAGTAAGAGTTCCATCTTGTCTATGTCGTGAACGAACTGGCTGTCTAGGGTCTTGGAGTCTTCATACTCCTGCCAAATCGCCCGGATCTCCTGTCCAGCGAGACCTCCATACACCTTGCCCAGTAGATTCTTGGAAATATAATCCATGGTCTCAGCTTCGCGGCGGCTCTTCTCTGGCTTCGGAACGCCGTCTACAGGCGTTATATCTCCGACGATAGACTCGGCCATGTCATGGATGAGGCACATCTTCATGCATTTATTGAGATCGAGCTTGGGCGCAAGCGAAGGGGGGCAAAGAAGGGTCATTAAGGACATGCGATACATATGGTCGGCAATCGATTCGCCTCTACTCGGATTGTAAGTATTTTGTGTATATTCGACTCCAACAACAAATGCTTTACCTGTTGATACCAAACCGCCGCCATCCCTCTCGTTTGCCGGTCTTCAATCGTTCGAGGACGTGGAAGAAGGGAATGGGCGAACTTGATGTCTCGGCAGGGGCTTCAGGGTGGATTGTCGCTAACACTTTCTCCACTGTCCATGGATCCGATACCTTGGGAGTGACCACGACACCGGGATCTGTAGATATAGTCTATTAGACCAACGCAATTCACCCAATATCATAGAGAAGACTCTACTCACCAGGACTCTCCTTGCTACCACTGCCAGTGTTGGGGGACATCTTTTCGCTGTCTACCGACCACATATGTTAACTAGGATGATTTTGAAGGCCCAGCCAAGCGTTACTATACCTATTTTCCGGGTATCTTGATCACTAGAAGAATAACAAGCTCACAAAAGAGGCGGGGCAGATTAGAAACAGATTATGATAGGGAATCGAACAGAAAACTGAATGATCTGGGAGAACAGGCAACTTTTAAGGCATGCAGCTTTCACCGGTCAGAGCCAGCCTTGAGAATGAGTCGAAGATTGTCAGGGACCCAAACGGCGGCTTACGTGAAGCAGGTAATGCAAACGACATTGAGGTAGAGGTGAAGAAGCGGCAACTAGAAAAAAAAGGAAAGACGCAGACACCTGCATTAGAGAAGGCGCTAACGGAAGGGGTATACCCGAGTTTTACAAGGGCTATTATATCGAATTAAGAAAGCTTATTAAGAATTTCCTATCGCAGGAATCTTAAGTGTTAATTATTTTAAAAATTTTAAAATATAATAATATAATAAAAGCTATAATAAGAACTATAACTTAAACGATAATTTTATACTTTTTAACTTAATTTATATAAATTAATAAATAAAATATATAATTTACTTTATATTTTTATTTTATATAATTAACTAATATATATTTAATAATTTTAAAGATTATTTTTTACTTATATAATTTTAATATTTTAAATATATTTATATTAATTAAATAAATATAATATATTAAATTATAGTTTAATATATTTATTATAATATTATTAATTATATTATAAAATTAATTAAAATATATAACCTTTTTATATTATTTTAAAAATTAAAGGAAAATATTAAAGTAAAATATTATTTTAACTTTAAAACTTTAATATTTTATATTTATATAAGTTTTTATAAATATTTTTTTTTACTTAAAGATTATTTTAATTATATTATTAATAAATATTTATACTTAATATAAGATATAATATATATTATATTTTAAATTTAAAAAGTAATAAAAAGTTAATAATAATAACTTAAATAAGATAATAAAAATTAAATATAAGTTTAAAAATAATTATTAACTCTTTATTATTTATAATTATAATAATAATATATATTTAAAATAATATATAAAAAGTAATTATTATATTATTAATTAATAATAAGGTTATATTTAATCTTATAAATATAAATATTAATAATTTCTTTTAAAAAGAAAAACTTTTAAATATTAATAATAAAATTATATATAAGCCTATATTAAATTATAATATTAAAAGATTTATTTAAAATATATTAATATTTTTAGGTTTAAAATAAAAGATTAAAAATGATAAAACTAATAATAAGTAAAGATAATTTAAGTTTACTTAAGTATTTATAAACTTTATTAATTATTTTATTTATTTAATTATTATAAATAAGATAATATTTAAATATTATAACTTAAATATAAATAAAATATAAGTTAATTAGAAAATATTAATATAAAAAATAATAGATATAAAAAATATTAAAAATAATATATTTAAAAATAAATACCTATATTAAAGAATTTAAAGATAAAATATAAAGGAATTAAAAGAAAAAAATTAAATAAGAATTAAATTTAATCCTAAAAAAAGCTTCTTATATATAAAATATAATATAAACCTTTATAATTAAAAGCTTTAATTAAAATTTATAATCAATATTTTATTATATTAAATTATATTAATAACATTTATAATAATAATATTAAATATTTATTTTACTTTTATAAATTATACTAATTATATTTATAACTTTTAATTTTAAAATATATATAAAATAAGTTATAAAGAAGGTAATATAGGAAATTACATATTTCTCTATCCCCTTAATTTTATATTAAATTAATAAATCTACCAAACTTAAATATTATTTAACTTTTTATTACTTTATTATAATTATTTATTAAATAATCATATTTTATAAAAAATATAATTAAAATAAATCCCTATAAAACCAACCTTATAAAAATCCTAATAATAAATCTTTATATTAACTTTTCCTTTTTTAATAAATATTAATAATATCTTAATAACTTTATACCATTTCCTTTATTAAATTTACCAATTAACCTTATAATTATTCATTATTAAAGATTTATATTATTAAAATATTACATCCTAATAAATCATTTATATATATTTAAAAACTTTAAAAATATTTTTATAATAAATAATATAATCATTAAATTAAATCATTTAAGTAAAAATCCTTTAATTAAAGATTATAATTATATAAATACTTATAAGATTAAGATTATTAACTTAATTAAGCATTATTTATAAGATATAAGTATTAAAATCCCTATTATTCTTTTCCATAAAAAGGTAAATATAACTATAATATTTTAAATATTAACTAATAAAGGCTATAACTTTTAAATTAATAATTATAATATTCTTATTAAAACTTATATCCTTAATATCATTTTTAAAATAATTTAGCCTTATTTAATCCTTATTAAAAAAATTTCTTTTAAAAAATAAATTAAAATTTTTTTTTAAAAGTAGGTTAAGTTTCTATTAATTAACAATTTAGAATTAAAAATCCTAAGCTATATTAAGCTTAATTTTAATCTATTTAAAAATTAAACTATTATTCAAATTAAATATAATATTCTTTTTATAATTATAAAGATTTTGTAAAATAGGTTAGATTTATTACTTATATATAATAACTTAAATATTAACAATATTATTATTAATAATAAGAAAATTGTTAATATTATTAACTAAAAATAATAAGTTTTTTTAAATTAAAACAAGTAATATTGGTTTATATTATTTATTAAACCTTAGATTATAAATATTTTAAAGAAACCTATATTTTTAAAAAACAAATTAACAATTTAATCTTCTAAAATAATATCTATATAAACTTAAAAATAAATATTTAACTTTTATTATAAGAATTATATAATATATTTTTAAAATTATATTATTATATTAACATTTATTTTTATATTTTTTATATAATATTTTTTAATAAATAATCCAATTTTATTCCTTTTTTTATATTTTATATCTTATAATGGTTTTATTATTTAAATGAAAAAATTCATTAATACCTTATTTTATTCTTTTTAATAAATATAAATTAATTTAATAAAATGGATTAATAAATAATAATAAGTATAAACCATTAAAATTAATTATTTTAAATAGTTATATATATATTGTAATAAAGTTAATTCTTTTTTTTAAGGTTAATTTAAAAGTTAAATTAAGAAATAATTTTTTTAATATTTACCCCTATACTCTATATTTTATAATAATAAAAGTAAAAATAAGCATATACTTATATTTATTAAAAAGATATAAAGCTATTATTAAACTTATCTTTTTTAAAAAAAATGAGAAAATTTTAAAACCAAATCTATTAAATTTAATATTGTTAATTATCTTTAAAAAAATTAAAATACACTTAAACAATTTTATAATTAAAAATACTTAAAGTATAAAAATATATATTGTAAAATTTAAATATAAAATAAAACCTTTAATAATATATTTTATATTATTCATTACTTTTAATACCTAGTAATTATTTTCTATAATTATTAATAACATACCTTAAGTAAATATTAAATAAGTAAAAACTTTTAAAATAAAGTTATCCATTATTTTATATATTTTAATTAAAGTAATAGTTTTATTTATTCTTTTAAGTATATATTTTACTAAGAATATATATATATTTTATTTTCACTTTCTACCAAAAGTTATTATTACTTATAAGTTCATTATATATTATATTAAATTTAGTAATATAATTATTTTCATATTTTCATTTAGGATAATATATTTTATATATGCAATTTTAAAATTTAACATTTATACATTATTAAGTATTTAAATATCATTCCTTAAATATTATAATATCCCATTATATATTAGATTAAATATCTTTATTTATTTATTAAAAATAATAATATTAATAAACTTTTTAAAAAGCTTATATTTAAGATAATATATATCCCTCTTTATATTAAATAAAAATCCTATCTTTTAAAAGGTTTTCTCACTTATATATAGCCTTAAATAAAGAAATAAAAAGCCTTAAATTAACTTAAACTAATAAAAATTATTATATAAGATAATTATTAAAATATTTTTAAAATCTTTATTATAATAGCTTTAAACCTCTTTTAGTTTTTCATATATATTATAAAAACTCCTTTTAAATATTATATTATATTCATTAATAATTAAGATATTTATATCTTATTAAATTAATTCTTTTTTATATAACATTTTATCTTTAATTATTTAATATAAATTAATTATAAAATAAATAATTATATTATTTATATTAATATTAATATTACTTAAGGTAATTATAACTTAGATTTTCTTTTATATATCTTTATTCTTTAATATTTAAATAAATATTTTAATAATAATACTTTTCCTAATACTTCTTTTATTACTAAGGTAGTAAAATAATTAGCCATTCTTTATGTATAAATTACTTAACTTATTAGCCCTAGTTAAGTTAACTTTATTTAAATAATAAAATATAATATTTAAGAAAATAAATTACTTCTTATTAAATTATTTATATCTTAAAAGAATTAAATTTATTTTTGTTTAAGTTTTATTTAAATAGTAATAAATGGATAATATTATTAAACATAAATTTAAAATTAATATATAAGACTTTTTTAATAAACCTTAGTTTAAAATGGGATTTTTATTTAACCTAATTATATTTTCATTATTATAATTAAAAGTTAAAATATTAATATTACTTTTATATACTAATAAAGTATTATTTAATATAACTTATTTTAATTAAATTTTTTTAAATTTATTTTCTAAGTTGTAATATATTTTAAAATATTAATATAAATCTATTTATTCATAATATCAAATCTAAGTAATATAATATTAAGATTTTATTTTACCTTATAATAAAAATTCAATTTTAGGCTTATAAGAAAATTATTTACCTTTAAAATACCTTTAGTTTAAAAGGTTTTTACCAAATAATAAATAATATGTTTAAAGATAAGTATACCTTTATACAAAATTTCTTATATATATTTATCAATATTAATATTAAAAGTAAAGAGTTTTTTTGCTTTTTACAAATCTAAGTTAATATTATTATTTTTATTATCATTATTATTTTCAATATTATATCCTTTTAAATTGTTAATATTTTAGTTAGTATAATTAAATTAAGCTGTTTAAACTTTGTTATTATAAGTAACATCTTCTTTTGATTTTTTTAATAAGTTGAAATTATTATTAATAAAATTTAAATATTTTAAGAGCTAAGGTTTGAGATTTTTCCAAATTTTTTAAGATATCCTTAAATTTAATAATAAAAACCTTTCTTAAGGATAAAATAACCTAAAATAAATTATTATATTTTTATTATAAAATTTATCCTAATTTAATTTTAATAATAAATTATTTATTAATAAAGAAATATAAATCATATTTTTTAATAAGATAAATTAATAATAATAGCTTTTATATAAAGGCCTTTTAAATTGGATATAAAATTTCTTTCATTTTTTAATATTAAATCTTAAAATAATCTTAATAATAAAAGCGTAATTATAAAAATATAAATTTTTAAATATAAATCCTTAATAATAATATATTTTAAATATATTAAACCTTATACTATTTTTACAAAAAACTATTATAATATTATTAAACAACTTAACATTTTTATTTAAATTATTAAATACTAATTGCCTTAAATATTACTATAAATAATAAATAACAAAGTAAATGGTAGTAATATGTAGTTAATATTATTTATCTTTTAACAAATAAAATATATTATAATTTAATATATAATTATATATATTAATGGTAAATAATTTTTATTTAAAGAAAATATAATTTAATATTTTCATTATAAAACTTTATATAACCTTATCTTAATCTTTAATATTAATAAAAAAAGGTAACCTTAATATTAATTTAAAGTGAGTAGTAATTAATATTAAATATTAATATATAGGAGATTTAATTTTAATTATATAATTTATTATATAAAAAAATAAAGATAAAATTTAAACCTTTATAAAGATAAGTATAAAATTATAATTATAATGTAAAGCTATTATTAAAATAAGATTTTAATGTGTATAATATATAAATTTTTGTTTAATGTGTAAAATATTATTATTATTAATATAAGTAAACTTTATTAAGTCTTAAGGAAAGTTAAAATGATAAATCTTTTTATAAAGATTTTTTTTAATTTTTTTAATATTAGTATATTTATAATATATAGTTGAATACTTATGGGATTAAGTTGTTATGGTGATAAATTAAGTTTTAATTTCCTATTTTTGTTTTAATTTATTAAAATCTTATTGTAATAATTTAGGTAGTTTTAATTGTTATAAAATGTGATATTTTTCTTTTAATATAATAAGATTAAAATCCTTTTTAAAGTGTTTATTTACATAGGTTAAAAGTTATATAATTTCTTTAATATCCTTTTTTAACAAAATATTAATTAAAAAATTTTTAATTTTAATATTACCATAATATTAAAGAAATTTATAAAGATAAAAAATATCATACCTATTAATTTTAATACCATTAAAATACTAATTAATAGGATTTAATATATTATTCCTAATCTTGCTTTTAATAATTTTTTTAAAAAAAGATATAAAGTGAATATGAAATTATATTATAATTAAAATTAAATTTTAATTAACTTTTTTTATTTAAACATAATAATATTAAAATAATTAAGATTAAAATTTCTATTAAATTTATTAATAATATTAATAACTATAAAACTTATAACTTATTTAAATATAAACTAAAAATGAAATATTATTTAGATTAATAATAAACCATATTAAAGGTATATTATGTTTAATAATAAGACTTTATATTTAATCTTATTATTTAACCTTTTCTTTATTTAATAGAGGTTATTACCTTTTATATATAGTAATTTTTTTAAGAAGATTTTTTATATGATAATTGTTAATTAGCTTATTATTTTTTAACTTATTACTAATTTATAATAGTTCTTTTAGAATAATTAATTAATAAATATTATAAAATTAATAAAAGGATAATTTTTTTATTTTAATTAAGTTAATTTTATTATTATTATCTTTAATAATTTAATTAAAAATTAGAAAAGGAAAAACCAAATATATAACTACTAATATATTATATTATTACAATTTAATTAACACTTAATTATAGGAATATATAAATACCTATTTAGAAAAGGATTATAAAAAAAAATATATTATTTTATATTAAAATTCCTTTCCCCATATTCCTTTAATTTATTACTTTATATATTATTAATGTTTATAAAATTATCTTAATTATAAGATAAAAGTATAATAAAAATTAAAATAAAATAATAAAAATCTTTAATATTTAAGAATTAATTACCTAAAATTATTCGGATATATAGCTAACCATTTTTTTCCTTTTTAGTTATAATAGGTTTTTTTCTTTTAAGTTTTAATTTAAAGTTAAATTTAATATAAAAAGATTAATAAACAAAATTAACCTTTTACATATTATTAATTTAATTATTATATTAGGAGAAAAAGCTTAAAAATATTATTATATATACTTTAAACTTATAATTAAACCCTATTTCAATGTTATTACATAATTAAGAATTAATTTTAAATTTTTCTTTAAATATAATATGCTTTATTTCCTTTATAACATTTAACTAATCTTATTTATTAAAATTAATTATATTTTTATTATCATTAATATTATCATTAATATCTATATTATTAATAATAATATAATCCCTTTTATTATAAAAAAAGTTTTAAAAATTATTTAATTTATAAGATAATTTATCTTCTTATTATATATTATTAAAAATGGGATTTTTAATCTCTTTTAAAAGAATATACATTACTTACTTTACCAATTTTTTTTTAACATTAAATATATATATAACATTTTCTAAAATTTAAAATAATAATATCTTATTTTTATTACCTTAAATCTATTAAAACTAATTATTTAATAAAATATGAAAATATAAGTGATTATTTTCCTTTAACCATATTAACACTTTTCTTATAATAGATTTTTTTAGCTTAAAATATGGTATAAAATTTTATTTCTTTAGCTTTTAAGAATTATATTATATTATATATAAATTATTAAAAATATCTTTTATCTTATATAACAATACTTTAACCATAAAAAAAATATTATTAGCAAAAATTATAATATACCCTTTTATTTTTTAATATGTAAAACCTATAAGCTAATTTATTTTAAAATCTAAGGAAAATTTTATAATTAACTTAAAAATAAAACCAAACACTAAAAATCTTTCCTTTAAAGATTATAACCTTTTTAAAGTAAGCAAATAAAAATAAATATATAAAACTCATATTATTAATAAATAACAATTTTATAGTAATAATAACTTTTAAATTATAATTAAATATTATTTATAAATTAAAATTATTTTTAATAACTAAGGAAAATAACTTATACAATTAAATTAATATAAAATTATATTATAATAATTTAAAAATGGTATTTTTAAACCTTTTAAAAGATAATAAGGAAAAATTTCTTATAATAATAATTACAAATTAACTAATGGATATTAAATAAAATAAATATAACACTAATCCAAAGGTAATTTCACATTACTTTAAATACTACCCCAAAAATTAAAAATATAATATACTTTATAATAACTTAAAATTAATTAAAGAAATTTATATTTAATAAAAAAAAACTATTTAATCTTAAAATTATAATTAAGAATATTTATAACATTAGCAAATTACCATCTTACTACCATATCATTAACCTTATTTTAATTATAATCACCATTATTTTTATTATCTTTATTAAAAAATAACTATATATTAAAAGGCTAATTTCCATTTTACATAAAATGATTTAAAATATTACCACTAACTATTAATATAAAATATAATAAGATATATTTATTAAAAGATATATTATATAAAAAGCTTAAAACTTTAAAAATAAAATAATAACTTATTAAAAAGCTTTTATAAAAATATCATTTTATTATTACATTTTAAAATATCCTTACCTTAATACTTTCTTAACCCCTAAATCTTATAACCCCTTATAATTTTATAATACTAATTATAGCCTTAACCATAATATATAAAATATATAATAATATAAATAATATAATTAACCATAAAATATAAAACAAATATTACTAAAATTTTAAAATATTAACACTAATAAATATTATAAACATAATATAAAAATCTTATTAATAATATATATTATTATTAAATATATATAAAATATTATCTTAATCTTTAATCTAAGATAAACTTAAGAATAAAAATATAATATATAATAGAAAATTTAATAAAGGAATATAAATAACATTAATAATACCATTTCTAAAAAAATTATATATATATTTTAAATATTTATTTAAAACATTAATCCTTTACTAAATTAAAAGTTAAAACCTTTATAATAACATTTTAATAAACCAAAAAAAACCGATTTAATAGGGGACAAATTTATACTTATATAAATCCAAATAAAATTATAATTATTAATTAATACCAACTTAAAATGATATTATAATAAATAAATATTACCCTAAAAACTTTAACTAAGACTTTATAAATCCTTATTATAATCTTTAAAATATACCTCTTATTATAAAACCCTAAAATAACTTCCATAATATTTTTTTAAATACATTTTATTATATAAACTTAATATTTTTAACTTAACATAAAGTAATAATAAATAATTATTAAAATTAAAAATTAATATTAATATAAATATTTTAACTTAATAATCCTAATAAATAACTACCATTATAATATAATTATACACTTCTTATATACTATTAATACTAATGGTAATAAATAATAATAATTTCCTTATATAAAACCAAATATAAACTTTAATATAATAATAACATCTTCCCCATTTTTACCTTTAACTCTTTTAAACTTTTCTTAAATTAAAGGTATGGGATATTTTAAATTAAATCTTAATATTAACTTTACTTTATATATTAAAGTAATTAAAATATTAAATTTTAATATATAATTTATTAAATTTAATATTTATATAATTGTATTTATAATTATAATTAAATTAACTAAAGTTTATTTAAATATAAAATATTCTTAATATTTTAAATTATTATAATTTATCCTTATCTTTTATATTTTCAATAAAAATAACCTTCCTTTTAAAAAGAATAACATCCTTTAAGTATAAGGTAATTTAAGGCTAATTATATTTAAAACCTTACCTTACTTTAATTTAAACTAGTTAAATAATTACCATACTTTATTTATAAACTTAATAAAAAATATATAAAAATAAATATTATATATTAATAATAAAATTCCATAATATAATTACTAATAAAAGTTTAATAAATAATATAATATTATTTGCCCTAATTTAATAAATATCCCCATTTAAAAGGAATGGGTTAACATTATATTTAAAAATTAAATTTATAAACCACCATAATCATTATACCTATAGTTAAATATATAACAATTATAACCTATTTTAAAATTTGGTTTTTTTATATAATTAAAGTTTTTCCTTAATTAAAATAATTAATCCCTTATATATAATCTTTTAACCTAAAAATTATTCCCATTTTAAGTCTTTATTTTATTTAATACCTTAACTTTAATAAGATATGGATAGGCTTTAAATAAGGTTAAAAAACTAACCCCTAAATAATACTTTTATTTTAAAAGGTTATTTATTAAATAAATTAAGAAAAAATATATAAAAAAATAAAAATATAAACTAAAGATATTATTACACAAATTCCTAGTATATATTATTATACCACGTATTAACATTCGTAAATTAAATAATAAACTAATAATAATTAATATAAGCTTATCTTATAAAGTATTAATTTAATTAAGCTTATAAGAATAGTTAAACCTAATAGTAAAGAAAAGAACTTAAACATTATCATTTATTATAACTAAAAAAAATAAATACTATATATATATACTTTAGTTTAATTTAACTTATAAATTAATAAATAATAAAAACATTTTAAATAATTAACAAGGATACTTATTTTTAACTAATATATCTTTATAAACTAACCTAATAATATTAATATTTTTAAAAGTTTAATATTCTATACTTATATTTAATATTAACATACTATAATAAAGAAAAGGCTAATTTACTTAAGCCTATATTAATATTATAAAATAAGAATATAAGATCTTAAAAAGTTTATTAACCTTAAATATTACAATTATACCTTAATTAAATATTTAACTAAGGCTAAAGGATAAGCTAAGGGAAAGTTAGTTAAATAATTTTAACAATAATAATAATAATAATAATAATATAGAAGAGATTAATATGCTATTTAAAAAGAAAAAAGAATAAGGTGGAAATAATAGTATATAATTAATTTTTCTTAATTTTAACAAGTAAATTTATATTCCATTACCTTTTATACTATTATTCTTAATTAATTAATCAATTATAAATAATGATAAGATTATTAGTTTAAGAAGTAGTAAGCGTAAAGGGTAATTTTAACACTATAAATTAAGAAATATTTAATAAAACCTCCTTTTTAAAGATAATAAAAATATAGCTTAAAAAAAAGGATTAAAAATATTAACTAAGAAATACCAAAATTAATAAATATTTATTAATTATAAGAATAAATAAAAAAGGAATTAATCTATTCGTTATTTTTAATTACCTATTTACTTTAAATAATATTTAAAAACTTTTATTATATTTTTTAACTAAAATTTTTAAAACTAATATTATATATAAAAAGGATTTAATCCCTTGTTAAATATAATAAACCTATTTTTATTAAACCTATTAATAACTTTATTATAATTTATTATATATTTAGATATTATTTTTAAAGGCTTAAAATCATATATATTACTTATATTATCAAATAAGGTATTTATAAATAAAAATAAATTAAAAACCGGATTAACTAAACTATTAAACTTAATAACACTTTTAATACCATTATTTAACTTTTTAAATAAAGAATAAACCTATTTAAAAAAATATTTATTAATATTATTATATAAACCTAAACAATTAAATATATAGTTAAATAATTTATTAAAAGTATTAAAATATATAAATATAAAATTAAAATTACCTCTTATTATATTATTATTAATAATATCTATATTATTTTTAATATTTAAATTAATATATTTAATATTAATAATAATTAAACCCTTTATATTAAATTAAAATTTTTAAAATAGAGTTAACTTATTATTATAGAAAATAACTTAATAAGGTTTTTTAATACTTTATTAAAAAATATAAAAGAGGAAATTTTAATTCTTATCTTTTATAAGAGGATAAGATATATTTATAAAAATGGATTATACAAATTAAATAAAAAAATATTTACTTAATATCTTATAAAAAGGGAGGAGCTTTTAATTTTAATATTTTGTTAAAACCTTTAAATTTTTAATAATTACTTTCCTTAAAGTATAAAGTATATAAATAATAAGTTTATACTTATTATCATCCTTAAGATTTAGCTTAGGAAAGAATATAATATAATTAAAATTAAAAATGTAATAAATATTAAAATAAAATGGGATAATATTAAGATAATTATTAATTATATTAATATTATCGTTAATAAATAATATAAATTTATGTATCTTATTTACTTTAAATTATTTATTATAAGCTTTATTAATAATATAATCTTATTTAATTAAATTAAAAGATATTATAATTTTATAAATTTTATTATACTTAATAAATATAATAAAATTACTAAATAAAGCTATAACAAAATATTTTAATAAAAGATAATATATTAAATCCACTTTATTAAAAAGATTATACAATTTATTAACACTTAAAAACTTTAATAATTATTATAGCTTTAAAATAAAAGTAGGAAACTTTTAATATGTAAAATTAGGAATAATAAAATATTAATAATATTTAGGATATAAATAAATATAAAAATAATAAATATTTTCATATAATATATCGTTAGTAGGAATAGTAATTAATTTTAAGGGATCTTTATTTAACAAGAAAAATGGAAAAATATAGGTATGAAAACTTAACAATTTATTATTTATAAAAGATTTTAAAGCTGTATAAATAAAATAAGTAATAAGGAATTAAACCTATTAAAAAAATATACCTTTTAACTTAATAAGATGTAAAGGTTATAAGGTTAAATTGGTTAATATAACTTAATAAATAGAAAAAATTAAATTCCTAATGAATTATTTTTTACTTTTAGCTTAAACATTATAAGCTAATATGTAACATTTATAATAAATAATATTATAATATATACCTTTATTATTAATAACTTAAAATATTAATAATAGATCTAAATTAGTATAAGTAAAATAATAAATATTAATATGGTAAAGGATAACCTTATAATCCTTTTTATTTATTAAAAGCTTTAAAAGAATTAATAAAAATTTTATAATAATTAGATTTATTAAAACTATATTTAATAATAATATATTTAATAAAATAATATTATATATTATAATAAATAAAATAATAAAGTTAAAGTTATTAAAATATTATTTATTACAAAAATAATTAAAGAGGAATTTTAATAAGATATTATTTATAAATTAAATTGGATATAAAAAAGAAATATTATATTAATTATATAAGCGTAATAAACATTAACAAACAAATAAATAAATGGTTGTAAAACTCGGGCTTTTATGCTATTAAGGGTGGCCTTTTAATAATATAGTGCTTAATTAATGCGTATTCGACAAAACCCTTTTTAATAAGTAGATTTATATTAACTAAAGCTAACTAAAGCTCTTTTTACCTTAAATATAATATTAAAAGTTTATATAAAAGGTAATTATATTAATTATAATTAAAGTTTTAGCTATTTTTCCTTATATAAAATGTTTTTTATATATTTAAAATATTTATTATAAATATATTTAAATAATATATAAAAATTTAAATAATATACTTTTTTAAAATTACCTTTTTATATATATTTATTTATATTTATATAAGGCTTATTTAAGAATAAATAAGGTAAGTTATTTTAACTTTTTTTTAAGTTTAACATTATTATATAAATTATTAATAACGTTATTTTATATAAAATATTAAATAATATAATTTTTAAATTTATATAAAATATAAAAGCTATTAAAATATTTATAAAGCTTTATATAAATTAGGAAAAAATGGCTATAAGTTTTTAAATAAACTTAGTTTTAATAAGCTTAATAAAAAATTAAAATAAAACAATTATAATTAGTAATAAAAAAAGTATTAATATAGTTATTTTTTATTAAAAAAATTTAATTAAGTTTAATTAATTTTTATATAATAAAGATTAAATTTTTTTATATATTTAAAATAATATATTAATAAGTATTATAATATTAACGTTTTAATTTTAATTTATTAATAAGAAAAAAGATAATAAAAGATTTTTTTAAGGTTTAAGTAATTTAATTATCTTAAATCTTTTTAAATATTATAATTAGTTATATATAATATTAATTATTATATAAGGATAAAGTTAAAGAAAGAAATAAAAAAAGAATATATAATATTTTTATATATTATAAAGGCTTAATTATTTTAATTTATTTTATTATATATAATATTAATAATATATATATAATAAAAGGATTAAAAGCTTTTATATAAGGTTATAATAATATTTAAAAGTAATAATAATATTAATAATATTTTATATTAATTATTATAATAATAATATAATATATATAAAAGGTAAAAATTTAAAATAATAAGGGATTTTTAATAATATATTAAATATTTTTTATATAAATATATTCCTTTAATTATTTAATATATA
>KZ112707.1:0-44587 GCA_002120305.1 Hypoxylon sp. CO27-5 | reverse complement strand
AACGGGCGTCTTTTTACAGTTGGAAATTTTCCAAGGGCACGAGACAATCAATACACAATTGCATTGATTGCTCGACAAATTATACGGCGTTATTATGTCGTCCTTCTTTACAGTGCCCGGCGCGCAGAAAAAGCGAAAAAGAGCACCTGCAACCGACGGGCCCAAAAAACGGGTTGCGACCTCTAATAAGTCGTCCAAAGCACCGGCAAGGCCTGCACCTACACCAAGGAAAAGAGTCGAACGAGACGAATCC
This sequence comes from Hypoxylon sp. CO27-5, assembly GCA_002120305.1. Taxonomy (NCBI): domain Eukaryota; kingdom Fungi; phylum Ascomycota; class Sordariomycetes; order Xylariales; family Hypoxylaceae; genus Hypoxylon; species Hypoxylon sp. CO27-5. The sequence goes on along the minus strand of KZ112707.1, from coordinate 44,334 downwards.
ATATCAGGGAGTGAATCCGAAAGTGAAGATGGAATTGATGAACACCAGGCCTCGGAATCTGCCTCAGAATCCGAGAACGAGGGGGAAACCGCAGCAGAAAAGAGGTTAAGGCTTGCGGAGAGGTATCTCGAAAATGTCCGACAAGAGGTCGACGAGACTGGCTTCGATGCTGAAGAAATCGACCGCGACATAATAGCGCAACGCCTGCAGGAGGATGTAGCCGAAATCAAAGGGAAAGTATATCGAAAACTTGCTTCGGAGCTTGCCCTCGACCGGGCGTCCCATACCTTATTCCGATGCAACACGACTGCGATCACTTCTGTTGCTATATGCGCACCATACGTATATACTGTCTCCAAGGACCAATGCTTGGTCAAGTGGAAATTACAGGAGTTGCCCGCCAACCAATTCCCACAAACAACCAAGAAGAAGCCGAAGAAGCCCCCAGCACCTCCGCGCCGAAAACCAACTAAAGTCGCAATGCTGAAGGGAAACCACAAGAGGGCAAAAGAGAAGAACTACCAAGGGCACGTGGCAGATATCTTATGTGTGGCAGCTTCTCAGGACGGCAAATTCGTTGTCACGGGTGGCGCAGACAAGCGCCTAATCGTCTACGACGCCAAGTCGTTAAAGCCTCTACGTGTTTTCATGCATCACCGCGACGCTGTGACTGGTCTGGCATTCCGTCGAGGTACAAACCAACTCTATTCGGCCTCCAAGGATCGTACCGTGAAGGTATGGAGCTTGGATGAATTGGCATATATCGAAACCCTCTTTGGTCACCAAGACCATGTAGTCGACATCGACGCATTAGCACAAGAAAGATGTGTGAGCGTAGGTGCCCGGGATCGGACGGCTAGATTATGGAAAGTTGTTGAAGAGACCCAGTTGGTTTTCCGCGGCGGGTCTATCGACAAAAAACAGACGCAACACATCGACCCCCGGTCTTTGGCGTACGAAGGCAGTATGGATAGAGTTGCAATGATTGACGACGAGCTCTTCGTCACGGGGAGCGATAATGGCTCGATTGCTTTATGGAGCATACAAAAGAAGAAGCCCCTTTTCATCTTACCACAAGCTCATGGACTTGAAGAGCCTTTGCTCCCCACAGAAGCATCCGCTGAGGAGGCTCCAACTCCCAAGGTAGTCCCACCTCCCCAGCCCAGGTGGATCACTGCCCTTCGAACTTTACCCTACTCTGATCTCATACTGAGTGGTAGTTGGGATGGATACGTTAGAGTCTGGAAGTTAAGCGAAGACAAAAGGAAAATAGGGCCTGTAGGGATCCTAGGGCACTCAGGGTACTCATCTTCTAGCCTTAATCTTGTGCCTAACGGTGTGGACGTGGACGACTCCGACGACGAAGGTGTAGTCAATGGAGTAAATAGGACGAAAGCGAGTCCATATCTAGTCAAAGGTATCGTCAACGATATTGCTTTGTTCGAGCGGGGAGATCGCGGCAAGGATGGCTTATGCGTTGTGGTCGGAGTTGGCAAGGATCACCGTCTAGGCCGCTGGAAGAAGATTAAGGGAGGCAAAAATGGCGCTGTTGTGTTCGAGGTGCCTCGGACGAATAAGAACCTCGAGAACGGGACATCAGATGATGAAGAAGAGGAAGAGTAAAATAGACAGGGGAAAACATGGGAGATTTAACCAAATCCCGCTCTGGAATAGATACCCTATTTTGACACCATAATATGAATCTTTGTGAGCATTGTAAACAGTTGAAGATATGCTATCTGCTTGAGCAACTTTAAACGGATCACCTAGGTAGTATATTTTAGTCTTCCTATAGTTGTGCCCTTGGTATCGTAAGGTGAGTAGGTAATCTATGATAGTTCGGAATAATGAGCTTGACCCAGGACGCTACTTAAAATCGATTGATCTAAGCAACATGAGAATCAGCTTATACACAAGACAGTGTAGGCCTTTATAGCTTAGATCATGTTTAACGAGCTTTACCTATTATTTAGTTACTAATGATATAAAGAAGGTGGTTAAGAGTACATAGCTGATAGGAATTATCCTAATACAAGCTACCTTCCCTTTTCTAAACGTAGATGCCATACAAGCTAACGACCTTCTTGGGCATCTGGGCGTGTTCCAGTTAATGAGGTATATATCTACGGCCATCTTGAAATCATAGATACCGTAGCGGCAAGCTACGTATTCTAGGAATAGTTGTATAATTCGAATGATTCCTGTATCAAGAACTATTCCCAAATCCATCGCATCTAATTGGCTAATAAATGTGGGTCTAAGAAAGGCGTGGAATTAGCCTATAGGGTTAAATAGCGTATGAAAATTTCAGCAAATCGGAAGGATTGGCCACCCAACCGGTTAGCTCAGTGGTTACGTGCATATTCCTCACGTGCCACAGGGCTACCGGTTCGAGTCCCACCTTTTACAACTTTTGAACTTTTTAAAGTTTTGCTCCACTTATTTAAAATTCTAACCAATCAGAATTAATTAGATTTTTTTATTCTTAAAATCGTTGGAAAAAAGACAACGATAAAAATAATACTCGTCATTAGTATAAAATCAACCATTTCTAACCTTGGAACCATTCCCAGAATACGTACCTTGCCGCTACGGTAATTATTCATTTAGATGATCCTAGATTCCGGCATTTTCACGTAAGAGTCTTTCGTATAATCTGGTATGTACATATCTGGATTACAACCTAACCTACTATGTCTCTTCTATATACCAATGACGCAAATTCCCAATCCTAACAGAACAAGACGAGACGCTATGCCCAAATCAAGCTTTCATCCGCTCCAGTATAATTTTATACTCCTTCCGCTTCTTCGCCTTCTTCGTGACAGCCAGCTTCGCCAAGCCGAACCATCGAGCGAGCCTCTGGAATAGGTAATTCTCGCCGATCCACGCAATAACTAAATATATAATACCGAGAACCAACAGCGTAAACTTAAACGAAGAGCTGATTTTAGTTAGCTGCATAAGTTTCTTGATCCGATGTGCTGGTATAAAAACCATATATAAGGTCAATCCTAGTGCTGCAAGAATGGTCGCCATGAACGGCCCTACGTAAACGGTCAGCACGACTTCCAAAGTATCTGAAGTTTACATAATGAGGACATACAATTTTGGTTCATGGGTTGTCGGAATGGCCTGCCAGCGCTAAGAACCACACCTATAAAGATATACTCGAAACAGGACATGAGGAACAAGGCCGTATTTTCCGAGTTCTTGATATTGGACTTGTCTGGATTAACGTGAGGCGGTATATACCTATAAAACTCTCATAAGAACCCTGGTTTAGACTGGACTCGGTAGAATAAGACTTACCAGCTTTGCTGCCGTACCATTATCCATGCAGCAGCCTGTATGAGTATACATATTATCATCTGGCCTAACAAAGGCGTAAGAACCTTTCTTGACACTAGATTCGCAGTAGGTCGCTTTTTGCTTAAAACGGGGAACGGCCCAGACCAGCCCACTATGACCTGAGTTAGCAACTTGATTTTGTGGTGTGTTCCTTGGTTTACTCACTGAAGATGGCAATTGGCAAGATAAGGAGGACATCAATGAAAAGGAACTGAAAGTCTCCCAGGTTCGAAGCCGAGGCATACAGAAAGCTGACAGAGGTAAACTGTATGGCAGAGTAAAGACTCATATACTTAAAGCAACTGAAACTGGTAACCAGAGCAGCCCGTCCCTCCCTAGATATAGAATTAGCCAAGTTCTGGTATACTACAGTGATGCCGCTAGGCTAAACGTACCGAATCACGTCAGGTACACATCGAATATCGAATACCCTCGACGTGAAAGGTGCCGCAACAGATGCTTCTGCCTCAGAGAGCGAGATCCCCACGTCTGCAGCTTTCAGGGCACCGCAATCATTCGCTCCGTCTCCGCAGAATCCACAGCAGTAGTCTATACTCTGGAGTTTCTCCACGAGTTCATGTTTCTCATCCGGAGACATTCGTGCAAAGACCTTTCCTCGGACAAGCATCTAATAATTCATTAGCTTTTTTACTTGAAGATAAGCAGATGGTTGTGTTCTGACATAAAAAAACGGTATGCATCAAGAATATCGGCTATTGGAAGTAAGAGAGGTACTTACCCTTTGCATCACTTCATTCGGGGCGAAATCGACTATCCATCGGAAGACCTCGCCGCTTATTGCAAGGGAGTAATTCTTGAGATTTGTTATATCGTATGGCAATGAAGCATCGCGGTCAATGGGAGCAGGAAGTGGCTAGAATCATCTTCATTAGCTTGCCTACCTTACGCAGATGAGTAGATTTCACAGTCTGTCTTACCAGTAATGTTCGCGGATCTAACTGGTACGCTGCATCGTCTATGCTTTCCCAATGTAAAAAGGCGTTGGGGTCGCGAAAGTTACCTACGAGTCTTGTTAATAATTGACGGCTTCATGTGATACGCCTTTCGTGCAAATGGAAAAATGCTAATCCCTGAAACTCACCTTCGGCAAAATGAGGCACAAAACAATGCGCATTCTTATCAACCAGGCCGCAGTTTCTCGCCACGCTGATTGCCGTTAGAATATTATCACCCGTGACCATGATTGAACCGATATTTGACTGGGTGAGCTCTTTAAGAACTGCAGCCGTCGTCGGCTTCAGTTTGTTCTCGAATATGATGAAGCCAACGAAGTCAAGATCCTTTTCAACTTCATCACGTTTGATCTTCTGGGACTTCACCCATGATAGCTTTTTGATATATCTCGTAGCACACGCGATAACTCGGTAGCCTTTGTGAGTATAATAGGATAAGAGTTCGTCGTAGTTCTTCGGGACTATATACATTAGCACACCAAGAAATAATTTTTATGGGCACAAAACTTACAGCTCTCAGGTCGACATATGTCCCGCATACATTCGGGTGCGCCCTTGACGTATACGTTTCCGCTTTGCTGACCGAATGCACGTACAATTACACTAGCTCTCCGTAGTTGCGAGACGAATTCGAAGGTCCTCAATATTCCAAGTTCAATCGGCGCCTAAAGTCATGTTAGATGCATACAGGTATTTCGACATTTAGGCTTACATTTTGCCCCTGAATGGAACCGTATTCATTCGTGTCGTATAGAGTTACTGGAGGTGGCCGAGCAACTGAAGGGGACAAGCCACCCGGTTCGTCCTCCTCTTGATCAGCGCCGCCTTGGCTACCCTCTTCAAATGTCCAGCCAGTAAACTCAAACATCTTGACATCTAGTGGATCCCCAATAAGTTCGCCGTCAACGGAGCGAAGTGAGTGGCAAGTGGCCATTGTGAACAGAGCGGCACGGTTTACATCGTATTTGTCTCCAGGAGTACCATCCAACTCTGATTGGGGGACCAGGTCCGAGACTTTGGAGACAACATCATCGAATTGGTTCGTTGATCGGGATACTAGTCGAACACCGAGAACATCTAGGCCGTCTTCCGTAAGAGTGCCAGTTTTATCGAAACACATGACGTCCAGCTTCCCACCCACGTTGACTCTTTGCGGACTGATGCAAAATATCTGTTTCTTCTTGAGACGGCTTAGAGCGAAATTTGTTCCTATAGTCAGCGTAGCGGGAAGGGCTGGGGGGACGACAATAGTAATCAGGTCTAAAGCTCTCACAACTATCAAGTGCCAGGCCAGTCCCAGACGAATGAAGTTGATAAAGGATACAACAAATCCAAGCAACGCGACACAACCCATAACGGATATATACCGAAAGGAATCGCGATAAAATTTGAACCCAGATGGTTTGGGGAAGAGCATCGACCTGACAAGTGAACCTTTAGTCGTATTGAAGCCAGTTCTCACAACCATCGCCAGTGCAACTGCTTCATCGTCTCTATTATCTTGCGGCCGCCTAGCCCTGATTATTTTTGTCCCACAAAAAAGAAAATGGCGAGCCGCGTCAGGAGAGATCGTGGAGGCAGCAAGATTCATAATTTCAAGTGTCTCATCAGTGGCAGGAATTTTCGAGACCGGCACGGATTCGCCTGTGAGCATACTTTCGTTCACGATGCAATCCCCACTCAGGAGCAGACTATCACTGGGGAACTGTGTAAGGCTTGGATCGCTGATCTCGTATACATCGCCTGGAACTAGATCGCTTGATGAGACATGAGCCCCTAGAAACCGTCAGCAGTGGCGCAGATCGACGTAGTGGTCTTTCACTCACAGAAGCCATTGCGTAGGACTCTGACATCGCATTCAAAGCGAGAGATGTCACGAAGACGCCGCATTGTCTACCCTCAGTTAGTAACGGTATGCCGTAGTTACCTAGATGAGATTATACTGACAGCACGGGTTTCTACTAAGGTTGCTATTATGCTACCTGCCGACATGACGAAGATACATATGGCATAGTAGTAGTATTCGTCTAGAGACCAAAGGATCAAACTCGCTATTTGGAAGACATAGAACGGATGAAAAACCTATGATTATTGTTAGTTGTGTGATATGACTCATCAGCAAACGACATACTTCATCTACAAGCAGTTGGGGAATAGATTTCTGCTCGATATCTATGAGGTTGGCCCCAAAGACGCGTTCCCTATTGTCTTTCTCATCCCCGTCGATGCCAGCACGGAGAGCTCGAACTCGAGTCCACGCAGGGTCTTTCCAACCATTGCTGATGACAAATTTGTCCTTCAGCGGATGATAGAAAAAACGAACGTATCTGTAGTTGAGAACACGGAGTTCGGGCAATAATGGATCGGCATCATCCAATAATTGGGAGAAAATCTTCTCTGGTGCCCCAAATACAGTGGAAAGGGGTCTGCTGTAGGGTTGAGTGTGGACATTCAGAATAGCCATCTCCCCCCATTGATTCTATACTTCATGGTTAACATATGCCTCCAGGAAGTCCGCAATACTTCGCAGCAACTAACCTCGAGAACTACCCACTCGCAATCGTGAAGCGGGCAAGGCTCACCAACCAACTTGACTTGCCACCGCGGAAGCCATCGTAGGAGAAGATACGCAAGTCCCAATGTCGCAACACAAATGAATATATAGGCAGCATAGCCGGGTCTACTTGTACGAAAGCCGGCTATAACAATGGTGAGGTCCTCGTTGACCATATGTAGTTTCTGACTGACTCGACCGTGACCGCGACTGCTAGCATCCGTCACAGCGCTTTCGGATCGAAGGAGTCTGGCATGGACGGAAGTCCTCGACAGGGTCGAAGATCTCCTACGCATAGCATAATCTTCATATGAACTACCATTTTCAAGTTCAATCTCCGAGCTCCCTTCCTCTTCCTCTTCGGGTTCAAAAGGAGTCTCGTCTATGTCAAACGTTACAGCTCCGTCCTCGCCATATAAGATCCCAGGTTCAGGCTCGTTTTCCTCCTCATTATAGTATGCGAAACTTGCAGTCGAGTCCGCGCGTTGACGGCGATGGGAGAAAGCGGAAAGGCTCGTAGGTAAACTTTCAGCCATGGGACCTGCGTACAACTACAAAATGATCTAGGTTAACCATAAATAAACCCACGGCTGGGCGCAACAGTTAGCCTACCTCGTCCTGAGCCATCTCTACATCCTCAAATATACTCGAACTACTTTGATTGGAGCTCAGCCTGTACATCGGTACGGGACCGCTGCGCTTAGGCTGCGCATCATCGTCGTGCCCCTCCATAGCCGAAATACTCTTAAACGCGATGATATCGTTGTATTATTTATATCTCTTTCTGCTTATCAGGAGATAGCGCCATGCAGATGTAGACCGTTGATGCTGGTCACCCGATATGTGATTAAGAGCAGAACTTAGAGAGGCAACCTCGCAACCTTTCTCCTATGACTACCGACCTGGTCGAGGCAAGACTGGAATATCAGAGCACATCCTGAACGGTGTATGGAAGTGTTGGAGCACCACAGATTCCTCGAGTACTAATGGAGTATCATGTGTCTAGGAGATGTTCTGGCTTTGCGCTCTGCTAGGCAGGGAATTCGGTTCGCCGATTCTAAGCCTTAGATAAATTAATTTGCACAGGGTTGCGAAGATGAAGAGGACCATTCTTGAGGTATTGTTGGTAAAAGATAAGGATAACGATAGCGATAACGATAATGGTGGTGATAACGATAAAGATAGTAAGGTCGATGCTCGATAACGATAAGAAAAGTCTAATCGCTGAACTGCTGAAATGCTGAACGCATTCAAAGTTTCGTATGGATTGCCCAAAACGGCAAGGCGAAGTGCCTTGTCTAGAGTCTCTAAGGTACCACTACCTACATTACATGCAGCACGCATTATCCTACATAAGTTGACGTGGCTATTCACCTACGGCACATTGTAAAAGTCATCTATCTTGTCCAATCCATGTGTTCGCCGAACACAAAAGGAAATCCTTTTTTCTTGACTTGGGTACGGTTTGGTTAAGATCTAAGGTTGATGTACCTCTATACCTTTAGTATGGGATTTATGATTGATGTTCTGGTTGATCTATCTTCACCGCTTTCTATCAGGTTTAGGTGCGCACCTACCCACATTTATGTAGGTACCTAAAGTGCAGTACGTACTTGTACAATACCGTACATGTAGCTGAAATGGGTGAGATGTCTAATGCTCTGTTAATTGATGTATGACACCTAATATATACATTGTACGCATATAGTCTGGTGCATAAGAAGGACATACGGTATAACGAAGCATCTTGTAAGGCATGTATCAGGTTTTCTAAATGGACATTTGTACATGCCTCTGACGGTGTTGCCTAAAGTAGAAAGTTGTAGGTATTAGTACGTACGGTACAGTAGCTGCATGGAGAATCGTACGTGTAAGTGCCTTGAAGAAAAAAAAATTAAGGAAAATTTATTTTGAGGGACGGCGGCACCCAACAACTTCCTTCTGGCTAGCAACATTTAAACCTTTGGAGGGGAACTGACAGGGTTGCGCCTTCCCCCACTTCGCCTCCCACCAGACCAGACCAGTTCTTTCTGCCCTCTCATCAAATTCCCCATCGCCGTTAAACCAACTACTTCACCACTACAATTTCTCTTTCACCTTCCTCTCCTTCGTGGTTGGACTTGATCCCAGTTCAACTTCTGACTTGCATCAATTAATTCCGTTATCACATTCACGCATCCGTCGCACCCAAATTAGGACGTGCAACATCATTGATTTAACGACCTGTGACATCGGCGTTGACCTCAATACTTACCTCATACTTTAATCAGTACCACCTTTTTTTTTCTCCATCGTCTCAGGTTTTTTTTTCGCCCAGGGTTTCCCAGTCCCCGATCAGACCCAGACAACTTCATTCGCAAACAAAACATACTCCGTATCCTTCGCGACAGACACAGCAACAATGGCGGAACCTATTAAGAATAGACGTGCAGAAGTTCCTGCTCCGTATGTAACACCATTCAGCTCAGTTGTGATTTTTTTTCTTTCAGGAAACTGACATATAATTTTCTCTCCGCAGTACTCCGCAGAACACTCCCGCCAGCAATGCCCCAATCTCTTCTCATGCCCAACAACCGGGTGTTGCTAGCATCAAGGAAGGCAAGTCAACATATAACCATGATATAGGGATTGTTCTTGACTTAATATTGCTAACCCATTCCGTGATATAGAGGATCTTGATCGCGCTGCTGCTGCGTCTATCTTCGCTCAGAACCCTAGATTGGTTCAGATGATCCAGGGCCGACTTGGCTCGCTGGTCGGTCGCTCTTCCGGTTACATCGAGTCTCTACCTCCTGTTGTTCGTCGCCGAGTTGCTGGTTTGAAGGGTATCCAGAAGGACCACTCGAAACTCGAGGCTGAGTTCCAGGAGGAGGTTCTCCAGTTGGAGAAGAAGTATTTCGCCAAGTTCACTCCCCTCTACGAGAAGCGTGCCGCCATCGTCAACGGCAAAGCAGAGCCTACTGATGAGGAGGTTAAGGCCGGTGAGGAAGACACTGAGAAGGACGAAGCTGAGGGAGAGAAGGCCGAGAAGACAGATAAGCCGGCTTCTGAATCCACTGAGAATGTCGGAGGTATTCCTGAGTTCTGGTTGTCTGCCATGAAGAACCAGATCTCACTCGCCGAGATGATCACTGACCGCGACGAGGGCGCCCTTCGCTACCTCACCGACATCCGAATGGAGTACCTTGACAAGCCGGGTTTCCGCCTGATCTTTGAATTCGCCGAGAATGAGTACTTCACTAACAAGACCATCACCAAGACGTACTACTACCAGAACGAGAGTGGTTACGGCGGTGACTTCATCTACGACCACGCTGAGGGTGACAAGATTAACTGGAAGGAGGGCAAGGATCTTACTGTTCGCATTGAAAGCAAGAAGCAGCGAAACAAGAGTAAGGAATTCTTCAGGTGCATCCTCAAAGAACACCTACTAACTTTATGCAGACACCAAGCAGACGCGTATCGTTAAGAAGACGGTCCCGACCGAGTCCTTCTTCAACTTCTTCTCACCCCCTAAAGCACCCACCGACGATGACGACGACGCTGCCTCGGATATCGAGGAGCGTTTGGAGCTAGACTATCAGCTCGGCGAGGATATCAAGGAGAAGTTGATTCCTCGAGCTATAGATTGGTTCACCGGCGAAGCTTTGGCTTTTGAGGAGATTGACGACCTTGACGAAGACCAATTCGACGAGGATGAGGATGATGAGGATGATGACCTGAGTGAAGATCGTGATGATGATGAGGAGGAATCGGATGACGATGTTTGTTTAACCTTTCCTAAAAACTATCTAGGCAAGACGTGACTAATCCCCGATATAGGACGACGGCGCGAAGCCGAAGCAGGAGGCGCAAGAGTGCAAACAAAGTTAAATCTTGCCCTCTCGCCCCTAACGCTTTTTACTTAATTCACGTCACGGATCCTGCTTGGAAGGGGAGGAAAGGTTGAGTAATGACGGTCTCGCCTTTTCCGACTCCTTCTATCGTTCTACCGCTCATGGCAAATTTAATCTTGCGAATTTGTCAATACCCTACTACAGAGGTCATTACAGCAAATGGTCTGTGAACTCAGGTGCAAAATAGACTGGCCACTCCCATTAGGTTCTAGGCTGCTTTCGGAATCTCGTTCTGTATTGATTGGTAGTTCTCTTCGTCGTTTTTCCTCCAGCACATGGCTGGTCTGGAGTAGTTGGTTGGCCGGATAGGGTGGTAGCATATCACGAACACAGACACATTGGAGGCAAGCCTAAAGGGCAAGCCTCGTGCTGGCATCAGGGGAGGCAGGTAAAGTTGCTAGCTCGTCAATAATGCATTCAGACAGGGAATCAACATGAAGTTGACAATATTTAGTGACTTGCGTACAATACCTATGAAGATCGTACATTACATGGGGACCTGGCTGTCCACCCCCTGCATAAGAAACTCCACGCCGTGCATATGTAAATGTATATCCACTTGGCAATTCGTATTTCAAGTAGGTTTAAAGGGCTGGAGATGTACTGTTTACACTTTAATTTATCATAAAAAGTGCTAAAAACTGGTCTGATGTATTTTGTATTACAGTTAAAGTAATCTGGGGAAGACTTACAGCTAGCGGCCGAGTTGACCAAGTTAGGTATCCCATAAGCCCGTCTGATCCGTGACTCACGGGGTTGCTATAGTAAAAGTTCCGATGACGGGATCTGACCATGAAGGATATTTTTTTCTCTCTTACCCCTTTCCGCCTTCTGGGTTTCATGGCACTTAATAAAAGTTGGGTCTTGTAACTATTACGTGTACCGATAGGCTGATGTGGATGGGGATTAGGTACATATGTAGGTATGTAGTATAGCGAATCATAAGTGCACTAGCCAGAATTGTGATATAACACAGGAACCAAACTAACGAAAGCCCAGCAAAAGTTTTCCCGAGTTCTGAGTCAATTCTAAAGGTTCGCACCCAATTCTGGCTATATTACGTAGTCACTCCTCTTAACTTCGTCCCCCGGATACTCGAGTCTTACACTAAACAGTTGTAGAACAATGGCGCAGGCACAGAATATCCTGAGGACACCCGAGGCCGAAGTATCCCACCGCTTGGGGGTATCGACCTCACCATCAGCAGCCACATTTCATTCCCCGCTATCCAGCTTTGGCGGGGCACTCCCACAGCGAGGACAGCCAAAGCAATTGAAGCCCTTCAACACTCAGGACATAAAGATCCTATTGCTTGAAAATGTCAATCAGAGCGGGAGAGACATCTTGACGGGCCAAGGTTATCAAGTCGAATTCCACAAGAGTTCGTTGCCTGAAGATCAATTGATTGAGAAGATTCGGTAAGTTTCACGCCACCTGTGAGCATAGCTATACCGGATCCTAACTGAAAATGCAGAGATGTCCATGTGATTGGCATCCGATCCAAGACCAAATTAAACGAGAAGGTCCTCCGCGAAGCCAAAAATCTCTTGGTAATTGGCTGTTTCTGCATTGGTACAAACCAGGTAGATTTGGAATATGCTGCTCATCATGGCATCGCCGTCTTCAACTCGCCTTTTGCAAACTCTCGCAGTGTGGCTGAGCTAGTCATCGCCGAGATTATCTCCCTGGCTCGTCAATTGGGTGATAGATCCAATGAGATGCACAGGGGTACCTGGAATAAGGTGAGTAACAAGTGTTGGGAGATTCGGGGCAAGACCCTCGGTATGTACTACATAACCTAGACCCGTCCTTAAATTGAAACCGGCGGCTAATGTCGGCCTCGTCGAAGGAATCGTCGGGTATGGGCATATTGGCTCTCAATTGTCTGTGCTCGCGGAGGCTATGGGGATGTCAGTCATATACTACGACGTCGTGAGTTTGATGGCATTGGGTACGGCTCGACAGGTGCCAACTCTAGAGGCTCTCCTGACTGAAGCCGACTTCGTCACCTTGCACGTCCCAGAGCTCCCCGAGACCAAGAACATGATTTCCGCAGCACAGCTTAAACTGATGAAGGATGGCTCGTATCTTATCAATGCCAGCCGTGGAACCGTGGTTGACATTCCGGCCCTGATTAATGCCATGCGCAGCGGCAAGATTGCTGGGGCTGCACTGGACGTCTATCCGGGCGAGCCACGCGCAAACGGCGACTACTTCAATAACAGCCTGAACGGCTGGGAAGAAGACCTTCGGAGCCTGAACAACATCATACTCACCCCACATATCGGTGGTAGCACCGAAGAGGCTCAGCGGGCAATTGGTGTTGAAGGTATGGGGATTCTAACGTGATACCTCTTGGCCCGTGAACTAACACCGCCATCTAGTTGGTGACGCTCTGGTTCGATACATCAACCAAGGCATCACTTTGGGCAGCGTCAATATGCCCGAGGTTAACCTGCGTTCGCTTACGCTGGAAGAGCCTAACCACGCACGAGTAAGAAATTTTCAGCCGCACTCCAAAAAAATCCGTGACATCTTCTAATTCGCCACAGGTCATCTACATCCACAAGAATGTACCAGGCGTTCTTCGCAGGGGTCAGTCAAGTAGTAGTACAAGTGATTCTACTGAGATACTTACGCCTAAGCAGTTAACGAGATCCTCGGCAACCATAATGTTGACAAGCAGATCAGCGATAGTAGAGGCGACGTGTGTTTCCAAATCTTTCTCGCGTGCCCAGTTGTTTCGGACTAACATACGCATATAGCTTGCATATCTTATGGCCGATGTTAGTGACGTCCAGACCAGCGACCTAAAGGAAATCCACGATGCGCTTGAGACGCTGAGCTGTAAGTGTACCATAGTTTTTCAATCCCATAACGTAGGAAACTAACAGAACCCGCACAGCCCGCATTATGACGCGTGTGCTTTACTAGAATGACAGTGAACGGCGATTAGTGGCAGATGGCAAATCAACTCCGGGGAAAGGCGTTCAACCAAATGGGAACAAAATCTTGCATCATGGGTAAAGACAAAAAATTCAACTTCTGGCAAACGGACACCTAGGAAAACTGCATGAACATGGCTAGATAAAGGGGCGTGAGGTTCAACATGAAAAGGCCTAAGGACATAGTGGGTAAGCATTTTATAGCATGAAATTAACTCAGATTCTATTTCCGTCTCGACACTCCACTCCAGCTGAGTGCGGGTTATATATAGGGGAGTTATCTCGGCTTTGCCTTATAGAGAGCTGCATGAGTTTTAACTCCTTTAGTAGTGCTAGTAAGATCTCGGAGAACAACGATAGAATACGTAAGATGATGAAATTGTTGAGAAGCTGGCATTGAGCCTTTAAACCAAGACTACTCCAGCTTGTCGATCCGTGCAGGAGAAAAGTTCCAAATTACCGAGATGAAACAAACATTGGCAATGTAGAATACAATGTATTGGACTCCTGTTTCCCATAGCAGAAGGCATTAAGCCAAGTAGGGACGCCGCCTTTGTTGGACAACATAAAGCGGCGTATATGTACAATGCACGTTTCCCAGTTAGGCGTTGGAGATCCGGGGATGGGGGTTGGTCCGTGAAAGTCGGGTTTCTATGCACCGGGTTCGGGCTGCTTTCCCCTGCAGCTACGTGTTTTTGAATCCAAAGTGATCGAATGATCGATTTGATAAACTGTTTCCAACTATGACACATCCAACGCTGCCTATGGTTGTAACCTTTGCAACCTCACAATTTTCGAAAATTTAAAAGGTTGTCGTTGTTCACCGGAATTTGCGAGAAGTTGAGCAGGCATGTTAGGGGCCAACCTGATATCCGCAGTAAAAAACCTCGAGACTTTCCCACATCGTCCTTTTTTTTTTTTTTATTAGATCGTCAAGGGTGGTTCGGAGCACTTACATGTTGGCATCAAAGCTAAGAAGAGGAGCAGGGAGGAAGGGTTCGGGATCGAAACACCGGGTAGACTTGCAACTATCCGAAGCGTTTTATTTCTTTCCTTGAGATATGTTTGGTACGTCCGTGTGATAGGGATCATTACCTACGTAACCTATGCAAGCAGGATGGGAGCAGAGTCAGGAATCTATCTCCTTGATTGAAATCTAGGTGCTTAGGTAGCACCGGGACTGCAACACAGAGTGACATGACCTCAAGTACATGTGGTGTACTGTGATGTATGCAGGTACATAGTTTATATACATCCATGACACAAACCTACAGTTGCATACAGTGCTTTGATTGATCGAATAGGCGACCACAACAGCGCATCAGCGAAAATGGACCTGCAGAATTGACGCTTTGTCGGCCGGTATGTGCACGCACATTCTGCAGGAAAAAGGGAGGATGAAATGGTGATGATTTCACAGGTATACAGTACAAACCAAGAGGATACGCATCACACCGCTTGATTAAGTAACGGGTACTTAATTAGTCTGTTTCGAAAACCCCCGAATAAGGTAAGCCCGTCCCGTTAAGAATTGAAAGAATTAAAAATGGCTGGAGGACCCTTTTTGACTTCCCCTGTCCCGCTGGCTTACACAGTAGTACTAAAAACGTACTAGGACATAGTAGGAATCGCGCTCCCCTTTATCCCCTACCTCCCCTAAATTTCAATCGCTGAAGGCTGGCTGGCAAACCCGCAGCACCTGGCAGCGCGACATGATCAAGTAATTTAATCGCTAAGATATTACTTTGTACATACAGCGGTGCAACACAATATCACAACGCGGACGGCGAAAGTGGCCATAACTACTTTTTTTTTTTCTTCTTCTTTTAGTCGTGAGCATCACCACCTTCTGATCTCCGCTAAATCCGTCTGCCATTTGGAGTAGATCATCTCTGGTCTTCTTGTCTTTATTCTTCATAAGCGGTCTAATAGTGGCTATAGGCCTGATTTCGACTAGTACATACCGCCTCGTTTGTCTTTTGTATCCGCCCAATCGAAACGACACGGATGCCTTGTGCTATCGCTTTCCCCTAATAAACTGTTCTGATATTGTGACGCTTCCTGCGACGCGACCGAACCTAATTCTACTTTATCCTCGAACCGACTTCACATCAGCCTCCCATGTCGCATAGTTACGATGTCGGTACGAGAGCTTGGCAGCCAGATGCCACCGAGGGGTGGGTGGCATCCGAGGTTGTCAAGAAGACGGTCGATGGTGACAAGGTGACCTTGGTCTTTAAACTCGAAAATGAAGAGGTACGCGAAGATAGAGCCCAAGGTTTCTCTAGATTATTGGAGGTAGAGCTAACCAGCAAATTTCGATATAGGAAAAAACCATAACGGTCTCCGCGGAGGCTTTGCAAAATGCCAACGACCCGTCGTTACCCCCGCTGATGAACCCTTCGATGCTCGAAGCTAGTGATGATTTAACAAACCTGTCACATCTGAACGAACCAGCCGGTACGCATAATACTACCCAAATATTGCGAGACCAATTTTAGACTGGATTATTGACGATCTTGTGATATACAGTGCTTCAAGCCATCCGCCTGCGATATGCGCAAAAAGAAATCTACACATACTCTGGTATAGTGCTGATAGCTACGAATCCGTTTGCTCGAGTAGACTCCCTCTATGTCCCGGGCATGGTTCAAGTATACGCTGGCAAACAGAGGGAGACACAAGCCCCCCATCTGTTTGCCATCGCCGAAGAAGCCTTCATGTAAATACGCCCCGATCTTCCTGTTGAAGCTCGAATATAGCTGACGCGGGTACCTCTAGGAAAATGGTCAAAGATGGCAGGAATCAAACCGTCGTCGTTTCGGGAGAATCTGGTGCTGGAAAAACAGTTAGTGCCAAGTACATCATGAGATACTTCGCTACGAGAGAGTCCCCAGACAACCCAGGAGGCCGAACTAAGAAGGGTGCCGAGGCAATGAGCGAGACGGAAGAGCAGATTCTGGCAACCAACCCTATTATGGAAGCCTTCGGTAACGCTAAAACGACACGAAATGACAACTCATCGAGATTTGGAAAATACATAGAGATTATGTTTGACAACAAGACCAACATTATTGGTGCTAGGATTCGGACATACCTCCTCGAACGATCAAGATTGGTCTTTCAACCCCTTAAAGAGAGGAATTACCACATTTTCTACCAGTTTTTGGCCGGCGCGACGGACAAGGAACGACAGGAGCTTGGCTTGTTACCGGTTGAGCAGTTCGACTATCTCAACCAGGGCAACTCCCCTACCATCGATGGGGTGGATGATAAGGCCGAATTCTTAGCTACCAAGAGCTCCCTTAAGACAATTGGTGTAGATGAATCCCAACAATCGGGTATCTTTAACCTTCTCGCCGGTTTGCTACACCTGGGCAACGTTAAAATCGGTGCTTCGAGGAATGATAGTGTACTGGCTCCCACTGAACCCTCTCTGGAGAAAGCCTGTTCCATCCTCGGAATCGACGCCACGAACTTCGCCAAGTGGATTGTTAAGAAACAGCTCGTTACACGCGGCGAAAAGATCGTTTCCAACTTGACACAGCAGCAAGCCACAGTTGTACGAGACTCAGTTGCCAAGTATATTTACTCGAGTCTATTCGATTGGTTGGTAGAGGTCATCAACAGGAGCTTGGCTACCGACGAGGTCTTGAGCCGTGTTGCCTCCTTCATTGGTGTTCTTGATATTTACGGTTTCGAGCACTTCGCTAAGAACTCTTTCGAGCAGTTCTGCATCAACTATGCCAATGAAAAATTACAACAGCAATTTAACTCTCACGTGTTCCGACTAGAGCAGGAAGAATACGTCCGAGAGCAGATTGACTGGAAGTTTATCGAATTCTCTGATAACCAGCCTTGTATCGATTTAATTGAAGGTAAATTAGGTATCCTATCCCTCCTCGATGAAGAGTCGAGGTTGCCTATGGGAGCGGATGAGCAGTTTGTTACCAAGCTCCATCACAACTTTTCCGGCGATAAGAACAAGTTCTACAAGAAGCCTCGATTTGGAAAGTCCTCCTTCACTGTTTGCCATTATGCTGTCGACGTCACATACGAATCAGAGGGTTTCATCGAGAAGAATAGGGATACGGTGCCCGATGAGCACATGGAGATTCTTCGTGCGACGACCAACAAATTCCTTAGCCGAGTACTTGCCGCAGCATCTGCAGTTCGGGAAAAGGACGTCGCGTCTTCCGGATCCGCTGTTGCTAAGCCTACAGCTGGCAGGAAGATAGGAGTAGCTGTTAACCGCAAGCCAACTCTCGGTGGCATCTTCCGTTCGTCGCTTATTGAACTCATGAACACAATTGGCAACACCAATGTTCATTATATCCGTTGTATCAAGCCAAACGAGGCTAAGGTTGCATGGAAGTTTGAAGGCCCCATGGTCCTCAGCCAGCTGAGAGCTTGTGGTGTCCTCGAAACTATCCGCATTAGTTGTGCTGGTTATCCAGGACGCTGGACTTACGAGGAGTTTGCTCTTCGGTACTATCTGTTGATTCCATCAAGTCGATGGCAGACAGAGATCAGACAATTAGTGAAGGAGATTCTCGCTCAGGCTCTTGGTTCGCTTACAGGTACTGGAACTGACAGTTACCAGCTTGGTTTGACTAAGATCTTTTTCCGTGCTGGTATGCTCGCTCACCTGGAGAACCTTCGCCAGAACCGCATGAGTGAAGCTGCTATCATGATCCAAAAGAACCTCAGGGCCAAGTATTACCGCCGCAAGTACCTCGAAGCACGGGAGTCTATCATTGCTTTCCAGTCACTCGCCAGGGCTTCTGCGACTCGGGCCAAGGCACAAGAGCTCCGCACAGTCAAGGCAGCAACAACAATCCAGAGGGTATGGAAGGGGCAAAAGCAACGGAAGGCCTTCCAGCGCATCCGCAACAGTGTCATACTCGTACAAGCCGTTGCCAAGGGTTACCTGCGAAGAAAGGAAATCATGGAAACTCGTGTGGGCAACGCCGTTCTTCTTATTCAACGAGTATGGCGATCAAGACGGCAGCTCCGGTCGTGGAGAAATTACCGCAAGAAGGTGGTCTTGGTCCAGAGCGTGTGGCGTGGAAAGCAGACCCGGAGGGGATACAAGAAGATGCGCGAGGAAGCTCGCGATCTCAAGCAGATTTCCTACAAACTGGAAAACAAGGTCGTCGAGCTTACACAGTCTCTGGGTACTATGAAGACTCAGAACAAGACTTTGCAGAGCCAGGTCGAGAACTACGAGAACCAGATCAAGTCCTGGAAGAGTCGTCACACCGCTCTCGAGACCCGAACCAAAGAACTTCAAGCGGAAGCCAACCAAGCTGGTATTGCCGTAGCCAAGTTACAAGCCATGGAGGAGGAGATGAAGAAGCTCCAGCACAACTTCGACGAATCAACTTCAAGTGTCAAGCGGATGCAGGAGGAAGAACGAGAATTGAGGGAGTCTCTAAGGTCCGCAAATGCCGAGTTGGACCGCATCAAGCGCGAGAGCACGCTTCACGAGAACGAGAAGATGACGCTACGCGAGCAACTGGCCCAAATGGCCGAAGAACTCGAACTGGCCAAACGATCAGCCCCGATCAACGGAGAGCTTACCAATGGCAATGCTCCCACCGCCCCTCCGAATGGTCTTATCAACTTGGTATCATCGAAGAAGCCAAAGCGCCGAAGTGCGGGCGCGGAGCCCATTGGAGCAGATCGCTTCAGTGCCGCGTACAACCCTCGCCCGGTCTCTATGGCTGTTACCAGCGGCGTCTCGCGACCTGGTGTTGGATATATACCAGGAGTCGATACTATCGAGATGGAATTGGAGAACTTGCTTGCCGATGAGGATGGCTTGAACGAGGAGGTCACAATGGGTCTGATCAAGAACTTGAAGATCCCATCACCAAACACCAACCCACCACCTTCAGACAAGGAAGTCCTTTTCCCGTCGTATCTCATTAATCTCGTCACATCCGAAATGTGGAACAATGGCTTCGTCAAGGAGTCTGAGAGGTTTCTGGCCAACGTTATGCAGTCCATCCAGCAGGAGGTTATGCACTACGATGGAGATGATGCGATCAATCCTGGTGCCTTCTGGCTATCTAACGTGCATGAGATGCTCTCTTTCGTGTTCCTTGCCGAGGATTGGTATGAGGCCCAGAAGACAGATAACTACGAGTATGACCGGCTACTGGAGATTGTCAAGCACGATCTTGAGAGTTTGGAATTCAACATCTATCACACTTGGATGAAGATCCTGAAGAAGAAACTGCAAAAGATGATCATCCCGGCCATCATCGAGTCTCAATCTCTCCCCGGCTTCGTCACGAATGAAAGTAATAGATTCCTCGGCAAGCTGTTGGCGACGAACTCGCAGCCTGCGTACAGCATGGACAACCTCCTAAGCCTGCTAAACAACGTCTTCAGGGCGATGAAAGCTTACTATCTAGAAGACAGTATCATTACTCAGACTGTCACTGAACTCCTAAAGTTGGTTGGCGTCACTGCCTTCAATGATCTACTTATGCGAAGGAATTTCCTCTCGTGGAAGCGTGGCTTGCAAATCAACTACAACATCACTCGTATTGAGGAGTGGTGCAAGAGCCACGATATGCCTGAGGGCACTCTACAGCTTGAGCATCTTATGGTAAGTGCAGAAAGCAAAGCCTCCCAATAATTTTTATATAGTAGCTAACGTTTAATTCCAGCAAGCAACAAAGCTCCTGCAACTTAAGAAGGCCACCCTAAACGACATCGAGATCATCCAAGATATC
Organism: Hypoxylon sp. CO27-5; assembly: GCA_002120305.1. Taxonomy (NCBI): domain Eukaryota; kingdom Fungi; phylum Ascomycota; class Sordariomycetes; order Xylariales; family Hypoxylaceae; genus Hypoxylon; species Hypoxylon sp. CO27-5. The sequence continues at coordinate 23,868 of KZ112707.1, read as the reverse complement.
TGCTGGATGTAAGTATACAGTACAAAACGGCATTGATGACTATGGCTAATTTCCATCTATAGGCTTTCCCCCAACCAAATCCAGAAGCTGCTAAACCAGTACCTCGTAGCTGATTACGAACAGCCCATCAACGGTGAAATCATGAAGGCTGTGGCGTCGAGGGTAACAGAGAAGAGCGACGTTCTCTTGTTACAAGCTGTAGACATGGATGACAGCGGGCCGTACGAGATCGCCGAACCCCGAGCCATCACTGCTCTGGAAACATATACTCCATCTTGTAAGTTGAATAATATTTACTCGCCTTGAAACGAAAATAACTGACCTTGAATCCTATAGGGTTACAAACACCTCGACTGAAGAGACTAGCTGAGATAGTATCTGCTCAGGCCATTGCTCAACAGGAGAAGATGGAAGCAGACGAGTACGATGGTGACGGCGAACTCGCAGAGGTCGACGAGGTTGATGTTGATGATGCGTAGAGCCGCAAATTCAACAGCTTGCGACCGCTCCAAATTGCGCGTCTCCCCTTGACTACGGCAGGGCTAAGAGACCCAGGCGAGTGAGGATATAATGCGGACAAGTCGGTGTAAAACTAAAACACATCGACGGCATCGAGTCCTGTGAGCAGTAGTAAGGATTGGGACAAACCATATGGGTAACACGCACACACAAACATTTAATGGATATCAAGGCATGATTGAACTAGAAGGCTCACATGAACCATGGACCGGGGCGTTTGTGATGCAGCCTTTTTTGAAGGAAGTCGTTTTTTATTAGACTGGGCCCGCCGCGTGCGTGGCCAGGCCAGAACAAGGACCAGGAGAGTGTATCAAAAAAGAAGAACAGGAGAGGAACATGACGATACTGTAGCATCTAGCTAGGTGTATGGGTTTGTACATGCGAGACGAAGAGAGAGATTCGTGCCACAACTTGGGAGGTTAGCGTTTCTTCTCGCCTCAATTATTTGAATTACGAGACCATTTCCCCACACAATTTTCTTGTCTATCTGAAGGCTACTTGAGTGCTCATGTGAAAACCTTGGAAAGTGAAACCATCTATATGTAGGTAGGCAGTAAGGGTCGGTTGGATCAGGTGTCGAGATGACTTATATGGATGATTCGATAGGTGCACGTGACCGGATCCAAAAATTTGCCAATTGAAGGTTTTCGCTTGTAAGACACAGAGGTACGTAGCATAAAACTTCAATTTTAATAAATCTTGCCAATTTTCAAATTTTAACGGCTGGTATTGATAATTACGATAAATACCTACCTACTCATCGTAGACGGCCAAGTTTTTAAATCGTCTTTCTCAATCGTGCGCTCGAAGAAAACAGTATTCTTCGAGGTTCAATTCAGCCCAGGCCGAAAAGAGAAGGGGGAAAAAAAAACCCAAACTGAAAACTAAGAGAAAGGGAAACGGAAAGGAACAAAAAATGCGCACCAATCCCAACATCATCATCACGGGCACGCCCGGCGTGGGCAAGACGACACATGCTGAGATGCTCGCTGAGAGGACGGGCTTCAGACACGTCTCGGTGAACCAGGTCGTCAAGGATAAGGAGTGCCATGAGGGCTGGGACGAGGAGTACATGAGTTTCATCGTTGATGAGGATAAGGTGAGTAAGAATTTTACATCTGTGAAGGGGGGCGCCGCTTCTAGGACTCTAGAGTGCGGCCTAAAATTGAATGCGAATGGATGGGAAGGGAAGTTCTCACGTGGATGAACAAAAAGAAGGGATATGGGAGCATGAAATTGAAGATAAAAATGGGCAGCTTAACGGAAGAGAGCTAACCAAATGGGATTATAGCTATTAGATGCGCTCGAGGAGGACAACGTAAAAGCTGGCGGCTGCATCATAGACTGGCACGGATGCGAGATCTTCCCGGAGAGCTGGATCGACCTGGTGGTCGTGCTGCGGGTAGATTCAAGTACGCTGTACGATCGGTTATCTGCGAGGTAATTACACGCCTCCCCTTGCGCCTCTTCCCCTTTCCGATATGGGAGAAGCGCCACCCCCAATTTCCGGTCCCCTCCTCCTCTTTGCTTTCACGGCGCTAATGATATATCATAGAAAATACCCCGAGGCGAAGCTGCAGGAGAATCTAGATTCGGAAATCATGGAGGTGCTGCTGCAGGAGGCGCGGGATTCTTACGACGAGCAGATCGTCGTCGAACTTACGAGTAACACGACGGATGAGATGGAGAGCAATGTCGATCGGATTGAGGCGTGGATCAAGCAATGGAAACAGGATCATACTGCTGACGGAGACGGGGACGGCGTACAGTAGTGAGCCGAGGGATATAGGAAAATGAAAAAAAAAAAAAAAAGGAGATAGAAGCATTGGGACGGCAGCATTTTCGGTAGTGAATGCGATAAGATACCCATGATCCGTATCTGATTTTCCCTTCTATATTTCAAAATTAATCTGCTGTGTCGTCCTACAGGGCCAACTAACAATAAAATGTGTTGAACTAAAAGTCTATTCTGCCAATAAAAACGCCTGGAAGCCCGAGATGCTAAGGGGAACCGCTGCAGGTACCCCAACTAAGAGCTAAGCCTGCATATCGCCGGGTGCGTCACACCGGACCCTTCTATATCGAATTTTTATCAGTGATAAGTATAAAAACATCAAGCCACCAAACGACCAGCAAACGGGTGTAACAAGTAGACAGTGCCAGATTCACCACTTAGCATTGGAAGCGAAGAAAATCCCCGTTCAACGTCCTCAAAGTCCGCGCCAACTATATATTACTAATTCACAGGATGTCGGCTCCCGTAGTTAACTTCATAACGGGCAACGCCAACAAGCTGCTCGAGGTGCGAGCGATCCTGGAACCGGCGGGCATCACGGTGGAGAGCCAGAAGCTGGACCTGCCAGAGATACAGGGCACGCTCGAGGAAGTTACGCGCGAGAAGTGCCGCGCAGCCGCCGAGGCTGTCGGAGGCCCGGTGCTGGTAGAGGATACGTGCTTGTGCTTTGATGCGCTGAATGGGCTGCCGGGACCTTATATGTAAGTTTTCTATTCTCCTCGTCTTATCTAATGAATGCCTTTTCCTCCAAGCGTGCTTGTTTGTCCTCTGGGTTCGGAGGGATGTGACGAAGGGTGGATGAGCAGCAGCGTCGGAAAAGAGGAAGGGAAGGCCTTAGGTTAAGAGATGAGATGGATGGAATAGAGGCTAACATGACTTGGCGGAAACAGAAAGTGGTTCATGCAGTCTATCGGCCACACTGGCCTCAACAATCTGCTCGCGGCCTACGACGACAAATCAGCACAGGCTGTCGCCACCTTTGGCTTCTCCAAAGGGCCGGGTCAGGAGGTTCTGTTATTCCAGGGACGCACGCATGTAAGTCGACTAGCTTAATTTTGATTCTCTTCTACTTGCAGAATCTAACTAACTGTATCAACAGGGCAAGATAGTACCTCCGAGAGGTCCAAATACTTTCGGTATGTCTTTTGACTTTGCTCTTTTTATATGTTCCACAGCCACGTTTCTACATCGTCTCTCCTGATTTTTCCCCGGATTGCTAACTAACCATATAGGTTGGGACCCGATATTTGAGTATGAAGGACAAACGTAAGTATCCCTGATTTTCTTACTGCAGTGCCTTCTTCATCTAACCTTAAGGCATACTTCATCCATAAAATATATGGAGAGACTAACGATATCTCGCCACCAACAGCTACGCTGAGATGGAGAAGGCCGCTAAGAACAAGATCTCGCACCGCTTCAAGGCGCTCGAAAAGCTCCGGGAGTGGATCGAAGGGGGCGGCATGAAGGAATGAGGGGGGAAGATATAGTATAGAGCATATGGGAATCTTAATAGAAACTTATGTTATAGACCATGGAGACACGAACCGAATAGAAGTTATCAAGGCAATCGATGAATGGATATTAGACTGCAATATCTCCGTAAATGCAAACGCCGACCCGCTTGCTCAAGCCAACGCAATCTTGCTTGCTAATTTGCAATTCAATGCTCAGTCAGTCACCTAACTATGTCAATCCCTCCAAGTTCCCTGCCTCATAACGCCAAGCGACCTAGTTAGAAACATCCCTGAGTGGCCTAGCCACCTATCAAATGGCGACATTACCAGTTAATCACTAAAGCAACGCGAACCCGTTCGCAAAGGCCCTTACGCCAATCTAGAAAACAAGTAACACGTCAGTTCAATGCCAGTACGAGAAGATGTGTATAATAAGATAGGATAAGATGGGCGAGGGAGCGTACTTCAGGATCTCGAATTGCTTGTGATGGCCCATATACTTGGCCCCGCGGCGGTACAGCTTAAGCGCATCCTCGTTGGGGCGCCCGACGTGGCGTCCGATATACCGCGTCACGCTGTCCGGATCTCCGTACGACGGGTCGAAAACCAGTAGGTTGCGGTTGCCATTAACGATTCGTTCTATGCCGATGATGGTCATGGAGTGGCCTTTTTTGCAAATGTTGCGTTAGCTTTGCAAGTACAGTACAGTTTTCTGGAAATAAAGGTACGAAATAAGAAGATGACTTACCTCGATGCTGGAGGTAAATAGGTGGCCGAACTGTACCGCGAACTTTGCCCTGGATGTCGATGCCGGGCGCCGTCGCGAAGTAGTTCTCGACGTGATCGTACAGCTCAATCTCCGCTTTCCTAGATTTATCGTCTGGTAGGCTAACGAATTGCTCCTCTTTATGTCTAATCAAGGCCGCATCGGGTAATTAGCAGTCATCTTACAATTAGTCTTGATAGATGGACGGTACTTACGGTATACCTAAGTAGTGGAAGAGCACTTGCGCCTAATCGGGAACATGATAGTTAGCTAAGACTGTCCTCTCTGGTAAAAGTTCATATCCTTTTTTTTGACTGGACACAAAAACACTAACCTCGGCCGTTCCGATGTACTTGCGGGTGCGTCTGAGAACGCCGATCTGTACCCTGGCGCTCGGGTTGATGCCGGCATCCCAGGCGCTCTCGATCAAGTCTTGGATCGTGAAGATATCCGGGATGGTGGAGTTGAAGGCCCCGGCGCCCGGCGCTCCCGAGTTGATGATGTAGGATGCCAACATCTGGATGTTTCTGTACCCGCAGAAGCCGCCTGGTGGATGTTTCATCAATGTTAGCGGTGAACAAGCAATTGCATTACCTGAAAGTACAGGTCATACGTACCTTCTCTACTCAACTTGGAGATGTGCTGAGTGGCAGAGTCGCAGAGATAGGCATATTGCGTCTTTGGGCTCCTCTCCAAGAGCTGCGCGATGACGGGTATTGTGCCTAGAAAGCTTGTGAGCTGGAGGAAATAGACCAGATATACGTGCTGTAGAGTAAGAGGAGAAAGACACTAACCTCGAGAGCTTTTGAAGCCATGCTTCTTTAACTTGTTGTAGAGCCACTCCGGCATCCTATCCTCGTTGTGATGCGCACCGAGTTCATCCCTCTAGATGATGCAAAGTCAGCTTCCCCCCTTCCTTCTTCACATCCATTAGGTAGGCAGAGAGCTAGGTGAACAACAGGTTAGTCGGAAAAAACTTACACCCAATCTCACGGCTTTGCCAATATTCTCGGCGGTCTTGGCTTTCTTGACTTTCTTGACCCGAATCACTCTCGTCATATTGGACGGTGGTACACTGGATTTCGGGGGCGACAGGCTTAGTAGCTGCTTCCAATTCTTGGTAGGACTAGTTCCCAGAGGTCTACTGGGGCCGGGCTCCTTAGAAGGTACCGGAGATAGAGTACGGGGAGGAAGCTGGGGGCCGTCCGACTTCGAGTCTTCTGTGCTGCGTTGCAATTCCTCTGGCTCGTTTTCGGCCTGCTCAAGGAGATGCAGATCGAGATGGTTGTCTATATCATCAGAGCTTAAGATCTCGCCGCAGTGGCATTCAATATATTCCACCCACCCGCTATCATCGAATTCTTGGCGCACATCCGATTGTGCTGCCAATTCGGTTTCTTCCCAGACCTCATCCGGAACAACAAAAGGAACCTCTTGACTGTTTTGTCTGCTAGATGTGTGTTGAAGTTCTATGTGCTGTTGACAAAGAGCATGAGGATTCGGAGATTACAAAGGTTAGACTCGGTACTTAGAGAGTGTGGGACTTACAAGCAAAACGGCATTCTCGGGGTCCTCATAACCGCAGAATGGGCAAGTCGCCGTATCAGACATCCTAAAACTACGGAAACAGTCGTAAATTATTATGGTATGTCTCAAGGGGAAAAAAAAAAAGCGGATCAGGCTGGAGTTCCCGCTTCGTGGAGCGTGTCTAGTAAATGAGGCTGATGTGGGCACGCGTGTCGTGGATAGTACGTGCGTCAGATGGCGCTGGTATCCATAGATGATTGGTTGTTTGTTTCAGTTCTATTCTAGGACTCACTACATATTTGATGATGTAATGAGGAACGGGTGCAAACATTTGGTGTACTCGGTGACCACGACTACGCTATGTAGGTTTGGATTCATTTACGTTAGGGAGGATAACTTATGAAAGAGTACATGGGCCGATGTACCCCATACATAGTACCTAGTACATAACATTGAATGCAAGGAAGCTCGGTGCGGCTGATAACACGATAGCCGGAAAAGTCTTTGAAAGGACTCAGAATGTGATAACTTGCAATTCATATACATTGCAACACACTTACATTAATGAAGCGCATAGGAGAGGGCAACGGGTGAGAAATAAATTTAAATAACAGGAATTTGGTTTCTAGAACTAGAACCAGAACCAGACCTAGTGGATCCGACCAAGTGAACTGAAAACCCCTGTGGCTTGAACGGAAAGCCAACGCTCTTCTCAACTACATGTATTTAACTCATTGTGACTTGCGTTACACGCCACCCATTATGCTTAAAATTGTGTAACAATAAAATATATATGTCACTGCATCTCACGAATAAGGTAACACAAAAATACGTCTTGGCATATCTAGATTTCAATGACTCTGCTCTATTATTCAGAGGCTAAGCTACCTAGGTAGGTGTGGTTCTGTTATGCTCTTATCTGAACACATCATCTCGCCTCTTTCATTGAGTATCACAGCATGAAAGCACACGAGTATCTACTTCTTCCCGTATCTCAACGGTATCAAATCTAGGTAATAAGCCATCAACCGCATCGCATTCACGCCCTCCTTGAGCCTCGACTTCCATGATATCCAACCGACTATACAGCCATATCCTTCAGCTTCTCGCCAGCTTCCTTAACAGCAGCTCCCGCCGCAGCCACCTTTTGCTTAGCCCCCTTATCAGCTTTCGCCTTAGCCTTTGCTGAAGTTGTGTCTTTGGGCAGTTCCTTGGTGAACGGGATGAAGTCGGGAGCGCCCGGAATATACTTGCGCAGCGGCTCAGGAACTCGGAGGCCCTGAGACAATTAGCATCAACAATTCTTTAGGAGGACAGTATCACACTTACATCTTCAGTCTGATAATTCTCAAGAATGCAGCACAATGCTCTCTCAGTGGCGCAAAGGGTCGAGTTGAGACAGTGGACGTATTTCTTCTTGGTCTCCGTTTGCGCCTTGGTACCGAATCGGATCTCTAGGGCGCGAGACTGGTAGTCTGTGCAGTTCGAGCAAGATACAAGCTCTTTGTACTCTCCCTGGAAGGGGAACCAGGCTTCGAGGTCGAACTTCTTCGCCGCCGCGTTGTTCAACGCACCCGAGACGATAGCCACTACCTGGTATGGCAGGCCGAGCGACTTGTAGAACTCTTCGGAGGTGGCGAACATCTCTTCGAACATCTCCCACGACTTTTCGGGATTTGTGAGCACGAATTGCTCCACCTTCTCGAACTGATGTACACGGAAGATACCCCAGGCATCGCGACCATGAGAACCAGCCTCCCTTCGATAACATGTGCTGAATCCTGCATACTTGATAGGCAAGTCCTTTGCAACGATCCATTCGTCGGCATGGAAGGCAGAGATGGGCTGCTCCGAGGTCGCAATAAGGTATTTGTCGTTCTGGGCTTCGCCATCGATGACCTTGTACAGTTCCTCGTCAAATTGCTCTAGCTGGGCGGTCTTCGCCATGTAGTCCTTGAGCATGAACTGGGGGGTCTGTAACGGGGTGAATCCTTTGCTGGTAAGGAATTCCAAGCCATAGTTGATCAGAGCCTGGTTGAGGAACACGCCCCACTGTCTTAGAAAGTAACCTCTGTGTCCGACGACCTTGACTCCACGGTCCGGGTCGTAACCATCCAGTCGCAGCAGAACCTCGTGATGCGAAAGCACATCCTTCTTCTCCACCGTGACGCCTTCAGGTGCCCATGTTCGCTGGACTACATTGTTGTCTTCGTTGTCGCTGACGGGGACAGAGTCATGGACGATGTTGCCGACGGTGTTGACCTTAGCCTTGAGCGCAATGTCCTTCTGGGCTGCCAAGTCGAGAAGAGCCTTCTTCTCCTTGTCGAGGTCTGCTCGCTGCTGAAGTAACTCATCGGCGTTTTCCTTGGCCTAGAGAATTGCTGGTAGTTAGCAATTACACATGGTAGCACAGGGATTGAATAACAGTGACTCAGACGAGATCTAACCTTCTTCTTGGCACCGATTTGCTTGTTAACTTCATTGATCTTGCTGTTTATTTGGGTCGCGGCATATTGAGCTGTAATTAGAACAATAAATTAGTCGCGACTCTTACACAGTAATATACGGAGGAAGTAACAGACTCTTGCGGTGATCCTCGAACATGGCGATGATCTCGTCAACGACCTCGACAGGGGCATATCTGCGGCGCTGAGACTCGCGAATCTTCTCAGGGTTGCCACCCCGCTCGGTGATGAAGTCTTGAATGTCGAGCATGATTGAGGAATTCGAATGGCCGGTTAGGTAAAGGAGACTTCGTCGAACTCGGTGTTGATCGTTTATGTTACCAGGACCAAATTTTGGTGGGGTGGTTTTCAATAAAGATTAAAGATAGAGGGGCAGAAGGGGTCCAGATGACAGCGGGGCAGAAATGGTACGTACCGATCGATCGTGTACCTAACCTCCACTACTTTTGGTTTTTTTGAGCAAGGTACCGTGCCCCTTTTACTCCTTTCCTGGTACTGTACCGTACATATGTAGATGTGGGCAAAGGAGTTATTGTACGCTTTCATGTAGACTGATAAAGAAGTACAGGTTGATGCCTCAGACAAGACTTCGTCTTGTCTGACTGCATCAAAGAGATAGATTAGTATTAATACCTTAGAGGTAAAGCTTAGGTTGTTAGATTAGAACTTAGAATCTTAATCATTCGTTCTATCGTAATTGCTCTCAGTAGATATGTATGCCTTCTTTATCACATGCACCTTCAGATGATTCAGCTGTATGAAAGAACAGCATTAGTTGATCTACTACTGGTGCTGCTACAAATCAAGATCAGGTCGACCTCTCTAAGCATCAGTAAAGTCTATACGAACTTGAGCTTGACAATATTCGAAACAATATTCGAGTATCAATCTCACATCTATCACACACAAAACATGCCACTTTGTCCTGTAAACCAGATCCGATTGACTCCGTAGCCAGATATAAAGCAATGGCCAATATATACAAGCAAATCGCAACGAATGCCGTATTTGCTATCCCAGATATGACTCACTCTGGTGGTCGATGATCCAGTATCAACGAAAATAAGCCCCCTGTAAACACGATAGTTCCTCCACTCTATGATTTGGTGGTAGCCTGATTCCTCCTCTAGACCCCCAAACGTCCCATTGTGCTGTTGTCTTCCATGTAGGACTCCAACGTATATGTGTGCCAAACTGGCCAATGCTAAATTACCCTCTCCCTCTCCCTCTCTACATGACGTAGCACTTGCCGCTATCCGCGGCCTCGTTCGGGTTCTGTGCCTTCTCGACCTGGGCAATCAGGAGCTCGAAAGCCTTAGCGACATTCTCGTTGTATCGAGCGCTGGCCTCGGTCCACGCGCAGTTGAATTCCTCCGAGAGCTTCTTGCCGTCCTCTTGGCTGACCTGTCGCTGCTCGGGACGTAGGTCACTCTTATTGCCCACGATCACTATCGGGACCCAATCGGTGCCCTGGGGATTCACCAATCTGTTAGTTACCGCGCAATTGGTAGTGGCGGACGTTGTGCGACGATGGTGGGGAGGAGGGAATTGGCGCGTTGTGACGTACAAGGTGGTTAAGGATCTTCTCGCGGATGACTCGCACCATCTCGAAAGACGGAAGAGACGAGACGGAGTACACAAGCATGTAGCCGTGAATGCCGATGAAGTGTTTTGAGTTCAGGATGCTGTATTCATCCTATTTTTTTGCCAGCGCAGCTTCTGTCAGCATACTATAAAGCTCAATGGATCGTGGGGAAAGGGGAGATAATTACCTGGCCTGCTGTGTCGACAATCTCGGTGGCATAGTCCTGTCCTTTGAATCGAATCGTTTTACTAAACGTATTCTCTATAGTAGGATAGTAACTCTCGACGAAGTGGCCATCGACAAACTGGACCGCCAAGGATGATTTGCCTGCAATCGAGTTTCAAGGATTAGCGTATGATGGCGAGATATGTCATATTACACCATGTAGTATGCACGATCCATGACAACGCGCAAGGGATACCAAGTGTGACAGGCATGTCGACGACAGGACGCCACAATTGACAAAATAGGGGTGAACTAGACATACCAACGGAGCGGCTGCCGACAATGGCGACCTTCCGCTGCTTGGACGGCGACGGCATTTACGGGGGCGTTATTGAGGCGTATCGTCTGCTGGAAGTATTATTATATGTTAGGTTGTGCATAACAGGTCGGGCCGGGCGTTGGGGCGTGGGGGGAAAGGAAAAATAACGTGTAAGTGCGTGTTAAATGTGTTAGTGAATTGACTCTGGGCAGTATGTGCGCGAGGCCTGTGTGTTGTGCAATGTGAATTAAGGTGATGATTAGGGCCGTAGGCGTTGACACAGGGCGCGGGATGTGCACACCTCTTTTAATATCTTTCAAGAAGCGATTTGAATCAGGTAACACATTTGTATGTGTGTTATGACGTGCAGATGTTAGCCAAGATATCACGCATTAAAAGATTTGAGAAGCATCTATTTGAGACTTATGTATGAGGTCAGAGTTAAGAGATGGAGGAGTTCTTTTTTCTCTGTCTTGTTGTTTGTAACATGAATTCTACCTTGTATTTTTTTTTTTATACAAGTAAAGCTCTCATACTCATACCAGCCAAAGAAAGCTTGGAATTGGACGGCGGGGTACGGATATATACCACACTATTAGCACAAGCACATGTCGGTTATGCACATGCACATGTACCTAACCTTAGGTATCCTTTTAGCTCCCATCCTAACGGTTAACCAAGGTTAAGCTAGGGCTGTTTTCTGCAAGCACGGCTAGCAATGGCACCTTCATGTACCTGTAATCTACCTGTAATCTATTGACATGAGAATTCCTATTAATAACTTTTACTTTTACTTTGATATAAGACATAACGATAGGTAACCGTAAAAGAGAGCCAATGGGGACACTTCCCTTAACCTTACACTTTACAAGACTCAATAGTAGCATAGCATTGATTCTACAATAGGTGAACGCGGGGCAGGTCCAAAACTCCGGCAAAATACTCTAGGGGTTACATATAGAGCTGGGCAGCTTACTGTTACTGTGATGTCGATACCCTGGTCGTACATACATATACGTAAGGGATATAACGTCAAGGGTAACATGAGCCTGGACGAAGTTAGGTAACATTCCTGCGGCTCAAACTCAAAGATAATACCATTAGCAACAGATAATATCAAATTCCAGAGTTGTGCTCCTTTTTTCCCATTCAACGCAATTCTATGTCCTGGGTATAGTCCTATCAATGCCTGTGCCGCTTACCATATCCACTATTCCCATTCATTGCGTGCGCTACAGTTCAACTGCTTTAAGGGTATTTGACTTCCCCCAGAAAACCCCTCTCATAGGGTAATACCAATAAAACCATCGCAGACTCCTCCATTTCCTATTCTCTAAACATCGTTAGGAAGAAATGGAACAAACCCCTCATGTCCACCCATGCCTAGTCGTCCATTTTCCAACTACAGTAAAATCGTGCATGAAATCCTCCAAACTTTGGCAATGCAATGAAACCTGCGCCTGTCAGGCTAAGCCGCGTTCGACTTAATCATATGCCGCCTGGTCCTCCAGTTGGTGCACTAGGTCCTCAAGCCGCTCCGAGCTACTGTGGGCTCGTGAGCCATCGTCGTCTTCGTCTGCGTTCTGTTCCACTTTCCTATGGTGGGTGATGAACTCGCGTAGCGAGTCAAGTAGGGGTTTGATGCTCTTAGCAGAGTGGTTTGTCCGTATTTTCTGTCGCACTGGCGCATGGAGAGCTAGATAGCCTAATAGTACCGTCAAGTATCCGAAAGCAACATTCAGGTGACTGGTTTCCATTGAGTCGGCCTGACCACGTGTTAGTGAAGAGTAATAAACCTGGTTAGTCCATGCTTACCTCTGCTGTTCTCCGATAGTTTTCCAGGAATAATCGGATTAGCTCGTCAACTGGCCGCTGGCTCTCGTGGTGACTGTCATTGATAACCTGTCTCACAAGGGGGCTATGTTCGGCAAAGTTGATTAGAATGCCCAGCCGTAGGACTAGACTATCAAGAATCCCGTCGGCCCACGTGTCCTGAGATAGGGACTCCCAAATACGGGTAAAGTTGCTAGAAATTGAGCCGGCCAAAGCCGGTATAAGGCCTTTCGATACAAATATTTCTGGTGCTTCCAAGCTATTGTTCGTAAGGTTGATAGTCAGCTTCAAAATAGCAGCCTCGAGTAGCTTGCCCTCGCTTTCTTGCACTGCAGTATTTGACATCACATTTCTTGACGAAGCTCCAAAGATGTCAGCAACGATTGGAAGGTACCGTGTGGCCCAGTCGTTGGTTGCACGCTGCGATTCCGCAACACTGACAGCATGGAAGTCAAGAATAGACAGAGCGTGCATAAGATCGATTGCTTCCGTTGCTGCAGGATAATTCCAATGCTCCGTGCCGTCAACCGCCTCCGAGAGTATGGTGAAAAGTGCCTTTGTGACAGCAGGAGAGAAGATAGCGGGATCTTTGGCGGCATTGACATCCTTCGTGACGATTAAATGCAGACATTTGAGGACAAGACTTCTCGGAGAAATGTACGATGGGCTATTCTCGCCCCAGATTGACAGTTCGCAGAGCGTCGTTTGTATGGCAAGGAGAGATGCTTGGCTCCTCTTAGATAAATTGCTCTTCCTATCCCGCACTATGAACTTGATATCCCGAGAAACGCCGAGCAATTGAGCAAACATGTTTGCAGGGTCCCCAACCCGGATAAGTTGCTGTATATGGGACGAAGGCCATTTTGCAAGTATCGTCACAAGAATTGATAAAATGAGATAGGCAGAGATAGTGTCGGACTCTTTGCCCATGTCCTTCAGCAATGCCGCCTCCACGCCATGGTCACGGCATTGCCACATGAAGGCTTTGTCCTTTATTTTCTCTGCTATCTGTAACAATGCAGCCCTTCGAGACGATGAAGGCTTGCTGTCTGGAGAACCGATCTGGTCAGCCAAGTCTTGCATCGTATCGGCTACGCGGGAATTTGCTCCAGCTTGTCTCAATTCATGAATATTTCGAAGTTTTGAATTGGGTGAGCCGTTGAGCGTAGAGTCCTCGTCATTGATAGCTCCTTTGGAGCTTGTTGATTTCTTGGGATTCCCAAGTTCTAGGCGCCTCCCCTTCAACGGAATAGACATATCAGGTAAAGCAAGAGATTCTAATAAATCACCTTCCTCTTCTAGCACTTTTCTGCCCTGGCCGTACGTGAATTTAAGCGCACTACTAGAGCGTGCGAAAGTCCTGGTGCTGGTTACCTGCGACGTCCCGGCCTTGCGGTCCGGGGTTTGAGGTAACGACTGTGAGTCCAGTACTGAAATATCACTAGGCTGGTGGCTTAAAGTCGGCTGACTCGAATCTATTTGGCTTTCAAAGGCCTCGTCAACTGATTCGACTTCATCGTCGTTGGTTTGCTCGACTAGCGCATCAATCAGCCGCTTTCTACGCTTCTTAGAAACACTCTCGGGAGCCAATTGAAGGGTTGACCGGACCTCCCCATCGACTGCATTCGATGGTGGAACCGCAGCCTTTGGTTTTGCGACATTTCCACGGGCAAAGCGTAGGGGAATTTGCTGCTGCATATTATCCCGCTTCGCTTTGTCCGTCAAACTCGTGTCTCGAGTCGATGATGCTGAGCCTTCAACAGCAGTGATTTTGGGCAGCTTTGAAACTCTCTGTACCGTGGGTGTCAAGGGAGGACTCGATGGTTTGCACTCAATCGTGTCCATATCCATATCTTCCGACGAAGTCGAAGGAGCGCCTGATCGCGAAGTGGGGACAGCCGTTTGGGACACATGTACAGACGTGGATGGGCGCGATCGAGGGGGTATGCGACTGGAAGGGACACTCGTCTGACCCATCTGCGCAGGCTCCTGTGTTCGTCCCTTAGACGTGTACACTTGGGATATCTTGCGTTTCCGATCCGAGGTTTGTATGTTATCTTGCCGGCCATTTGTATTCGCTTTGGCGTTGGTCGTTCCATCTAGACTTGGGGAGGATGGCGAAGGACGGTCGCGTAATGGCGAGGAGAGAAGCGAAGGTCGCCGTCGCGTTACGGTGGCCTTGTGCTTCGATATAGAATCGTCTTCTGGTATAGGTGGAAAAGAAGCCGGAGTAAACACTGTGTTTGGTTGTCTCTTACGGGCGGCCTTTCCATAGGTCAATAGCGCTTTCTTGCGCGGAGCGCTGAAATCCTGCTTCATGGCCATGATAACTCCTAATATGACACTGTTGTAGCAGCTGGGTTGTTACCGGCATCAAATGATCAACCGCTCATTGCGACAAGAACATTACTAATGTTGGGGGTTACAATAGAGTGGAGGTAAACAGGCACAAGACGCGCCTGCTGTGGCCCTGCAACGGAATACCGTGGGTAGGAAGTAAGCAACGAATTATTTGAAGATGAGGTGATGAACATGTGCTATATTCTAGATGGAATCAAGCGGATTCATGAGAAGCAAGGATTCCGAAGTAGGTGTTGCTAGATGAAATGGTTAGAGAGCGAGCGCAACAAAAAGACGTTAACATTGGTGATGCCGTGATTCACGCTGAGTTCACTGAGTTCGGGATATTTTTCCAATGCATTGAATATTGCCGCGTCGGTCTTGCCATTGTTAGCGAATGACGGAAGCATCCATCCACCAAAACTCAGCTCCTTCCAGGTGTTAAGTACTACCCCTGGTCTTTGTCGAACTTAGCTCGGTTGGTCGGTGTGATTGGCCTCTCGGGGCTGAAATCTACAGGTATATACGGTACGGTTACCTAGCGTGAAAGAAGCAGGTGGGGGATCCAATGCAGCCATAGATTACCCTATTTGGGACTTATCGTATCAATTCCCGCTTTTTTACAAGCCAGCTCTACGAGACCCGACTTATACATAAATATCGTTATATTAGAGCAATCCATAAAGTAGACAATCATTCAGCATCGACTATTTCAACCTGAGGTTTTGTTCCCTCGATAAATACTGGATTTTGGGATGGCCTTGACCTTCCTCTTACGTTATACTAAATACTCAATTTGTTTCTCTTCAGATTGATCATTTGACTTGTGGAGCCTTCAGGATCTTGCTCTCCTCTTTCTATCTATAATCGTCAAACCTGATAAATAACTGCTTATACTCCTCACCAGAAGTCAAGAACGGCCTAGATCTTCCTAACTGACCACGTTGTATGACCTGGGTCCATTCTGAAGCAGAATTTCCTTTCTGGGCGTTACTAGGACGTTGTACTTTTGAAGATAGTATACAACTATCACAACGTCACATATAACACGCTCTTTATCAACCGAGTTATAGAATGGCTACCGAATCCGAAGACCGTCCTCAAGCTGGCCCTGTACAGTGTGTGGGACCTGACTACCGCTCGCCTAGCCAAAAGCCTATCGCCACCGTCTCGAAAGAGGTTGAGCACGACAATGTTATCACCTTACCCCAAACACCACAGCTCATTGCACTACTCACGTGAGTGGCCTCTTCGTCCGGCGAGTTGAGTGTGCTATATAATTGATCTGATTATAATTGTGTGCTTGGATCACTCATGGACTCTCTGGAACAGGAAGATACGCGATAGGAAAACGGAACGAGCAGACTTCATCTTCTACTCGAACCGAATCATTCGCCTGCTGGTCGAAGAAGGACTCAACCATCTGCCCGTCGTTGAGCACACCGTGACTACACCTGTTGGCCGCACTTACGCAGGGCTCATGTTCCAAGGTAAAATATGCGGTGTCTCCATCATGCGGGCCGGTGAAGCCATGGAACAAGGCCTTCGAGACTGCTGTAGGTCAGTGAGGATTGGTAAGATATTAATCCAACGGGACGAGGAGACCGCAAAGCCTAGGTTGTTCTACGATAAGTTACCAGAGGATATCGCCGACAGATGGGTTCTTCTTCTTGACCCTATGTTTGCAACAGGTCAGATAACCACCTATGTCACAATGTCTCTCACTCTTAATAACTAACCTTGATCTGTTACTCTAGGTGGTTCTGCTATCATGGCTGTGGATGTTTTGAAATCGCGGGGTGTCCCAGAAGAGAGAATCCTTTTCCTTAATTTGATCGCCAGCCCGCAGGGAATCCAAAACTTCGCGACCAAATTCCCTAAGCTTCGAGTTGTCACTGCATTCGTTGATCAGGTAAACCATCCCCCTCTCAGTATTCAAAACACATATACTAACACGTATAACCTCTAGGGCCTAGATGAAAAGAAGTAGGTGAATAAAGCTATACTTTGATCTGGATTTGCTAACGTTCGTCCAGCTATATCATTCCGGGTCTGGGTGATTTCGGAGATCGATACTACACCGTTTAGGGTACTACTCGTAGTCGTAAGGGGGGTTCAGAAGGAAATAAAGCATCGGATTCAGCATCTACTACTACCTAGAGTCGTGTTCATTGTGTTCTCTCTACGACGACAGACAAATCGACTATACTAATCAATGTCATGACATACAGAGAACCATAGCCAGATAATCATCAGACGGGCCATGAATTTGAGTGACCCGAAGCCATAATATGAATGACAGAGCCATAGTCTGAGAATCGTTACTGCTTACTTTCATTGCCGCCGCAATTCAGTATAATAGAGCTCAGTTTATCAAAAGCCCTAGTTGATCAGTCCTCCTCATCATCTCCCACGATGCCGTCTCCTTCATATCGGCGGTCGTCTTCGTCATCATCATAACGGCCGGCTGCGGTCTGCTTTGATCCCGAACGAGGAGCCGTACTGGAGCCAGATAACTTCCCAGCGTTATCCTCTTTCGCCACGGCATCTATTGTGACGTTAGTGATTTTGGCTAAAGATTCTCTATAAGATTGACATACCTGCTGCATCGATCCATTCACTATAAACATCGACGGGAGCCGAAAGATCTAACACATATTAGACGCAAATATGATAAGTGCTGAGTGGTGTCCTTCCACTTACAATTGATACCACATTGGAATTTCTGCCCGCACACCTTGCATTCCAGCTCACCATAACCCAGCTTCTTCTGCATGTTGACTGTAACGGACTTCTCGTGATTGCAGAAGAGGCAGGTGAAGACGGTAGGAAGGGGATCGGCCTATGATTCAATAAGCTTGATATCCTTGACAGAAATGGTATTTTCCATCTGTGAGATAGGTACCTTCTTCTTGCCCTGAGGCTTTCGCGAACTCTTCTTGCGCTTGCCCTGTAATGACAATGTATCAGTACCTGCAATTGGTAGATGCTCGGCGAAGAGGGTTCATTTACCATGATGGATGAGAATGTGACGAGGATGCGACGAGATTTAAGGGATGTCGAGGTCTTTTCTACTGAGACCGGTCGCGAAGCCGGGTGGAAGTTCTGTGAAAGACGTTGAGAGGAGGAGGTCTAACTGATTGCAGTCGCAAGTTAATTATTTGGCTTGAGATGACGTCGGCCGTCGCGTAGGATAAACAGTCCACGTTGCCATGCACCTGCCTGCAACAAACCCTCAATTTGCACTGGAAGGGTCGGTACTTACTAACGCACAAAAGACAATTAACGAACCTCCCTGAGGATAGTGAATTTGGTACTGGAGAAAGTAAAGATTCAACAAATCCTCAGCCTTGCGCAAGGTCTGAAAGTCATACCTGGCACGCGGTTAGTCAAAGCCACTTCTTTGATAAGGCTCTCTTATCGCTTATCAATAGAGCGCTTGGGGAATGCGGTTGTGGAGAGACTATGCGTAAGTGGGTAGGGCAGTAGGTAGGCCGGGGCGGGGTTGCCTTACCTCTGTTATATGAATATAATAGCTAAAGTCAAATAAGCCTTAGCTTCCGAAGGTTCCACACAAACGGTTTTAAAAGAATCCACTATTTACGTAGGTAGTTGCTGCTACCTGGGCACACCGATAGTTATACCTTCCTTTCCTTTCCTTACCTGCCTGATGTATAAAATAACCTGTTCAGCAAAATAACTTTTTTTTTCTTTAAAAAGTGTATATATATGACGTCAAACAATAACACAAACTCTAAGAAGGCATAAAAGTCAAACAGTTGTCCTACCCCCTTCTCTTTAGGATACATCCAGTTGAGATAAGAAGTTACAGCTAGCCATGGATACAGCGGGTGTCTAGAATAGATGCAGGTACGAACTAGCGGGGATCACATTCTAGTCTGGTGGATTCATCAGTCAGGTGCCTATGTAGCTTGGGCACCTTATCTATGTGCTGTTAAGGTAGGTGGTTCCTAGACGGCCGTCTGGTGTCATTCCAATTCGTTCAGCAGGAGTAAATGTCCACGATATTTTGTTCTACATACATAGTTGTACGTATATAGGTCCAGGTACTTGGTACATTCATTGAAGGTTAGGCGCTCATACCAAAAACTACATACCGATCCCCGATCTAACCTTACTTTCTATTGTTCCGCCCTACCACTCACCTCCTCCACTACACTCACTTCACTCAGTTTAGGAGCTCTTTTAAGAAAGGATCCTGAGTCTACATATTACTATTAGCAATAAAACTATCCCAATCCTACGATATTTTGTCTTCCTAGCTCGTTTATTCATATATTAAACGCCCCTTTCCTTCTTTGCATTATAAGGTTATTTCTCTAGCTGTGACAATGGCAAGCTCGGGCTCAGGCACAGATGGCGGAGTGAGCATGGCCGATGTCCTTGAAGCTCTCAAGAGTATACAGGAGAGCCAGAGTAGATTAGCATCGGAAGTTGAATCTGTCTCCTATCGACTTGACTCCCTTGCTCCATCCCTCCGAGCTCCCAGCCCCGATATTAGTAGGGCATCTCCTACCCCCCTTGCAGGAGTCCCGACTTCCCCTGTTCAGACCACCTTGGCTTCCAGCGAGTCTGAAGCCGACAAGACGCCCCCTGCGACCAAAGAAGCAGTCCAAGCACAAAAGGCGGGCTTCACATCTCGGATTATTCTTACGTGGGTAACCCTTATTACGGGAGATACTGTATGCCAGCACTAACAGTCAGTTAGTACCTATCCCAAACAAATTGGTATCAATCCGCTTCCGCTTCAGTGGGGCGCTCCAGATGCAGCCACTCGCGGTCCGGTAGTTGTCTCTCGATCATCGTCTACCATTCGAAGACGTAATGGTATGTTTGCTGACTCCTAAATTGCTTTGCCCAGCTACTAACATCGGTTCTAGCCATTGGAGGTAAGTTATGCTCTACCACCAGTCTCAAAAGGCCCGTATAACTTAGCAACATAGCACACGGTGGTTCCTATTCCATTTATTTTGCTCTTGCTCTCGCTAGCAAGCAGCTTAATGCCAACCACAGGTACGACAGTGTCAAACAATACTTACGTAGTGCCTGATGCCTAACTGCAATTTGGGACACAGGCCGGATTTCACCAACACGGAGCCAGCGGCCCATATTGGCCCATTTCCCCAATGGGGTGACAAGAAGAAAATCGTTGCCATGGATCCTTGGGGTCACTTGGCTCCATGGCTTTTTGCAGATGTAATTGAGAAAGAGAATGGTAACCAATGACTGGCGTAGATTATGAACTCGTGAGTTGGATATGCTGACAAGTTATGCAGTTGACATTCGGCCGACAATCGCTATCACCAAGGCTCATATGAAGGTAAAATTGTTGGTCATCCAAATCCACGGCTCATACTAACTCCAACCAGCTTCCAGAACTCGAGGAGAGCGTTAGAAGTGGTAGACTGTATGCACTCATTTACTCACCCGGTCATGCTCCCCTATAAACTAACCTAGCCGTAGTGTTCCCGATGGGAAAGTCTGTCTAAATTCGACGGGAGAGGTTGCTGTGACCAAGTTTGCAGTTGAACCAGTAGGATCATACAAGATCCGAATCGCTTCATCAGACAACACTAACATGATCATAGGTTTGGTATCTTCCTGGAGTAGCTGAAAGGTTTGGCATAGGTATGCACCAAAGAGGCGAGAGTAACAATAAAACAATACTAACCTTAACAGACGAGGGTGTCCTAAGGCGCTCATTGTTCGAGCACACCGGCGGTAGTTATCCAGAAGTAGGCATCAATTGCTCTAACAAGAATTAGTGCATGTCTAATTGCTTATATGTGTAGCTTATCACACGCGGTGATATCAAAGTCTTCTTACCCCCAATCGGTAACGAAGCCTTCAATCCGAGAGATGACAACTGTCAAGCTGACATTTTATAGGAGGGCTGACCGTCTATTGCTTCGGAGACCCGGCGAAGATGTCTGACGAGAAGTGTAGACTAGCCTTGCGTATTCATGATGAGGTAATTTCCCTCTTTGATCATTGGACGGAGGTGGTCCGGCTTACAGAGAATGCAGTGCAACGGTAGCGATGTGTTTGGCTCCGATATCTGTACTTGCCGACCCTATCTTATCTTCGGCATCGAAGAGGCCGTCAAGGAAGCGCAGAATGGCGGCAGTGGCGTCGTCATCTACTTCAGAAAGGAAGGTCGAGCTTTGGGCGAAGTCACCAAGGTATTTGCTGCTCTGCTTTCGATCTCTAGTTGTTTATATGCTAATCCATAGTAGTATCGTGAGTATGAAGTATTCTAACCTATAAGCTGAAGCCCTAATCGTATGTCGTAGTTGTATACAACGCGAGGAAACGGGGAGAAGACCGTGCCTCGGATTACTTTAAGCGAACAGAAAACATCGCTGGAGTAAAGGATATGCGTTTCCAGGCTCTAATGCCTGATATCCTACACTGGCTGGGTATAAAGAAGATTGATAGAATGCTAAGCATGAGCAAGTAAGTCGCCTGGCTAGAACTGGTGGAATGGTCCTATCAGATACTAAAGCGCCACGATGTAGCATGAAGTACGATGCCATTGTTGGCCAGGGGTAAGCTTATTCTTGTACAGCACATTGGAGCCGATATACCTAACCAAGAATAGTATCCCTATCCACGAACGGGTAGAACTTCCCGAGGAATTAATCCCCGCAGATTCGCGGGTCGAGATAGATGCCAAGATTACGGCCGGTACGCTTACTTTTAGATCCCTCTATGTTCCTCAATGGATGACTGACGGCTCGCAGGATACTTCACGACCGGCCACAGAATGACTGAAGACGAATTGAAAGCAGTGCAGGGCAGAATGTGGGATGAGTGAGTAACCATACCACCCAAAGATTGTAACTTCGTATTAATAAAGATGACAGCATTGATCACTGAAGACTTCTCCAACTTGAATTGGCTTACCGACGGCCGAAGTAGGAGTCGACTGAAACTAGAGTTATACGTACTGCTTGAAAACTTGATCTCATCTAGAACCCCCGCTTCTACTATTGCCACGCGTGAGACTAATGTATGCATTGTAAAAAGCGCGTTTTGCTTGTACTCTTTGTGCCTTGTGACAGCGGTGACATCTGTGGCATTTCGCAGTGTGTGACAACGACCCCAATTGGAGCATGTCCAAGCGGCAAGATTGCAGTAAAGCTACGTCGTAGTACGTCAACTTGACCAGATTATCCGTATGATGGCATAATGGAGAATCTTGCAGCTTCAATCCAGAGTTCGTCCACATCAGCCTTAGAAGGCATGATGAGCTGCATCGGTAGCGAAGGGAACGGCCGTCGGTGCCCCTGTCGGTAGATTAGGATAGATGCACGGAATATACGGTACATACAAGGGGGAGTATACAGGGGGATGTCACGGAATTCGCGTTATGAGACTGGTAGTGACCTCTTCCTAGCTTCCTAGGGGAGCTTACAGGCCGCTGTCTCCAGCCACTGGAAGGTTTTCTCCTCTAGGGAAAAAATGGGGAAGACTACTACGTAGTAAAAGAGGGCAAAATGGGTACTAGGCTGCTAGGATATTAGTATGCAAGGATGGGTTGCAGATGTTAAGAGATACTAAGCCGCTGTAGGTTCGTGAGTGGTTCAGTTGTCAGCACTGCTCTCCACTCCACCTCTCTCTACTGGCGCAAGACGGCCCAACACCGCTGCAGGCGTCTACGCCCAAACCACCCAGGCCAACGGAGACCATACAGCTGCCACCACATGCGAAAAGCCCCCATTCGCGAGTGACATGTGGCACTGCCCGCACCGACTGTCTGGGGATGTCGTTCCACAACACGCCGGTAGAGCTTGGTTGCTTAGCGGCCTTTTCGCCCTACTGCCTACTGTCTTAAACGTCTGAGATATCCATTTACTGATGGCGAGCATAACTCCTCCCAGCCTGCATTGTTTCTCTCCAAAAAGTTGCCACCTAGATTACAAGCTTCCAAGGTTGCAACTCCAAAAGCGTATTATCATCAATCTCATCGCATCAAAACCTACTATCTACATCCGGGATGGCTACAGCTAGATACTCGCCGGATATGGTACCTCGAAGAGAGTCCTCTCCAAGGCCCAAGACGACTGAAAGGCGCCGGCCCCGCCTGCTCAGAGCTTGTGCCACTGAACCTTCTATCACCACTTCCAATGCCTGCAAAGGCGTGTTAACGAGCCCGAATACAAACCGGAGGGCAACAGAATTACTCAGCCGAGTGGCGATCTCCAATGCCAACTCGTCCCCATCATCAACAAGGAGCTTTGGCATAGACTCGGCCGAGGCCCGTGAGGCTCGTCTAACAGATACCGCCCATGATTCACGTGAGTACTTGTCCTATGTAGTTTAGTTTACCAACCTACGGGGCGGTCCAATTCAACCTTCATACACGTACTGACCTAGCAGGTAGATTCAGTATGCTACTTTAGCTTCCCAAGCTTCGATGCGTGGGAGGTAGGCGAACACCCGGATGAAGAGAAGGCGTCGGTGGACCGGACAGCTTGATTCGTAATCAGAATCACGTCTGGGAATGCAGATGCGAGGCATAGCATGGGGGCGGGAGTCGCCGAGATCCCCGAAATACCTCCCAGCTACGGCCTCGTCTCACTTTTTTTTCTTCCTCCATAATGCGACGATACGAAGCGAGCGATAAAGCATGACGAAAGGTCAACAGGTGTTGGGGAGTTAATTGCTTTTATGTATTAATGTACATCACTAGGATTTTTACCATGGCTGATGCTCGGGATCGACGCTCGGCGGGACTGATACAGATAACGGGGAATGCGGGTCCATGTATTTGCAAGAGAGTACACGAAGGGAACAATTGGGATACCCGGTCTTAATACGGCAGTAATAGGAGACATACAAAAAAAGTTCAGGATTGTCATCGACCAGGTTCGAGCTTCTCAAGAGGAGAGAGCTTTGGGAAATAGGCAAATAGGTTCAACAGCACCGCCAGGGTAACTAAAGCGATTGATTATGAGGACTCAGATGGCGGTTACTAGCTAGGATAACTTCTGAATACGGAGGGAAATAACTACATAGTAAATTAGACAATGTCATTGAAGCTCGCCCTTTTTTTTTTTTTTTTTTTTTTTTT
>KZ112706.1:0-45716 GCA_002120305.1 Hypoxylon sp. CO27-5 | reverse complement strand
TTATAATAAAGCTTTAATATATATAAGCTTTATATTAAATATTAAATTTCCTCCTTTTATTTTAATAAGTTTTAAAATATATATAAAATAATTTTATTATTATTAATTAAAAAATTAATATAATTATATTAATAATTATTTTATAATATTTTAATAGTTTAAAAAAACCTTAAAAAATCTTAATATATATAAGCTTTATATTAATTTTAAATTTACTAATAACTTTAAATTTTTCCTCTTTTATTAATAAGTTTTAAAATATATATTAATTTATATAAAATAATTTTATTAATTAAAAAATTATTAATAAAATATATTAATAATTATTTAATTATATTAAAAACTTTATTAATAAATAAAATATATTAAAAGTAATATAAATAATTATTTAATAATTTTTTCTTTTTAATAGTTATAATTAATATAATAAAGTTTTAAAATAAAGCTTTATTATAATTATATTAAAAAATAAATATATTAATTTATTACAAATAATTAGCTATTAAAAATAATTAAAATTTATAGCTAAGTTTACTTATATTTAACATATTTTTTTAATTAATTATATATTAGCCATTTTTATTAATTAATATACTTTTAATTTAAGCTTTAAATAATATTATTTAAGCTATTAAACTTAATATAATAATTTTATATTTTCCTTTTTAATTTCTTTATAATTTATAATATTTAATACTTATTATTATAAATTATTAGCTATTTTATTAACCTTATTATTACTAATATATAGTAATAAAAGTAAATAAAAATGTTATAAATTATTATTAATTAGCTTTAAATTAAAAATTTATAAAATTATATAATAAAAAGCATTATTTTTTATTAATTTTATTATTATTATTAATAATAATAAAAAAAATTTAAATAATAAAAATAGTTATTATTAGGGATAACTAGCTATTAAAAATAACTAGGATTTATATCTTATAAGATTTATAATTAGGTTTGCTTATATTTAACATACTTTTTTAATTAGTCTTATATTAGTTATTTTTATTAATTAATATATTCTTTATTTAAGTTTTAAATAATATTATTTAAGCTATTAAGCTTAATGTAATAATTTTATATTCTTCCTTTTAATTTCTTTATAATTTATAATATTTAATATTTATTATTAAAGTTAAATTAGTTATTTTATTAATTTAAATAAAAATATTATAAATTATTATTAATTAATTTTAAATTAAAGATTTATAAAGTTATATAATAAAAGGTATTATTTTTTATTAAATTTTATTAATAATATTAATAATAATAGGAGAAAATTAAAGTAATAAAATAACTATAATAGTTATAATTAAAGTTATTTATAATTTAATAATTTTAGAATTAATACTAAAATATAACATTTAATATTTTAAAATAAAAATTACTAATTTATAAGATATTAAAGATATTTTTTATTACTTAAAAAAAATCCTAACCATTTTAATAAATATAATAAAAAATTTTTAAAGATATTAAAACTTTAGTTATATAATAGCCTAACAAAAATAAAAATCTTATTATTTAACTTATTAAAAAACTTAAATATTATCTTATAAAGTTATATAGCTTATAACATTTTATTATCTTTTAGAATAAAATAAAAAAAGTATTTTATATAATTAAAAAGAATAGATTATTTAAGAAGTTGTATAATAAGGGATTAAGAAAAATTTTAAAAATTAAAGAATTTTTAACTAAAGGGTTAATTCTAAGCTTATAATAACTAAAAGAAAGGGTAATAAGGGATAATAATTTTAAAAGCTTTAATTTAAATAAAAATAATTAAAAGAAATTATTTAATAAAAATAATAAAAAAGATAATAAAAATAATAATAAGAAGATTTATTTTATAAATATAAAAAAATAGTTATTATAAAAGATAATAAATATTTTTAAATAGGAAATTTATCCTATAAAAAAAGTTTTACCTTATAAAAAAAGGTATAAATTTTAGAGATAAAAATAAAAACTTTAACTAAGTTTTAAAATTTATAACTAAGGATTAAAAGGATTAATATAATATAAGTTATTCCAATTTTAATTTAAAAATGAAAATTAATAAATAATAATAATCCATTAAAGCTATTATATAAATTTATAATAATATTAAATAACTTATCACTAAAGTAAATACCCTTAAAAATAATAAAAAACTTAAGAAAATAATTATTAAAATAATTACTATTAATATTTTTAAGAATTTTTAATATTTAATATAAAATAATAATAATATCTTAATAATAACTATTATAAAAAAGTTATTAGTCTTAACCAATTTTAAAAATAAAAATGTATAAAAGTTTATTAATATTTAAATATTTAAAGAAGAGTTTAATAATTTTAAAGATTTTATAAATTTTAATAAAAAAATCTTAATTTTTAATTTAAAATAATTTATATTAGCCTTTATAAAAAGGTTATTAATATTAAAGGATAATTTATAATAAGCTATTATATTACCAATTATTACTTTTATATTTATCCTAACTTTAAAAATAAATGATATAATTATTTAAATAGATTAAAAAATCTTTAATATAAATATTTTTTATTTTAAATTAAAATCTAAGAAAAGAAAAAACCATTAATAATATAAGGATAGAATTAATTATTATAATAATTTTTATATATAAAAATAATATATATATAAGATTATTAATACTAATATTATTTAAAAAAAGATTATCCTTAATAATATATATTTATTATTTAATAAAAATACTTTTAATTAATAATAAATATATTTATTTAATAAATAAAAAGAATAGTTAAAGATAAGTTTAAAAAACCTTATTAAAGACATTTTTAAAAAATATAATATTAAGCCTAATAAAATAACCATATGGTTTAAAAATACCATATATATTTTAAAAAATATTAAAAATAATTACTCCTTTAAATTATTCGTTAATATCTTATTTAAATATATTATGGTTTAAGGTAATATTAAAGATTTTTAAAAGCTTATATAGTTATATTAAACCTTATTACTAACTTTACAAAAGTTATTATTAATTTTTATTAAGTATATATAAAAAGTAACTTAATTTAAACTTATTATTAAAAAGGAAAAATCCCTATAAATAAAATTAAGAAATATTATTAAAAATAATATAACTTTATAAATAAATTAAAACTTTAACAAAGAACATAATAACTTTTAAAATGAAAAAAAGGCTTATTAAATTAATTTTTAAAAATTAAAACCTTATTAAAATGAAGGTTATTATAACGATTAACATAATTAATAATTTTTATAAACAAATTATAATACTTAAAACCAATTTTTAAAATTAATATTTAAAAATAATAAAAGCTTATTTAAATTTACTTTTAAGGTTAATAAGCTTAAAAATTAAAATATTAATAATAAAAAACATATATAATTTAATAATTAATATAATTATAAACCCTTTAAATATTAATATTTTAAAAAAAAATTATTATAAAATAAAGGGATTTTTATATATTATATTAATAAGATTATTTAAAAGTATTAAAAAAATACTTAAGATTAAATTAATTAGTTAATAATTAAAAAATATATCCTAGCTTTAAAAGAAAAGATAAAGGTTAAAGTTAATAAAAAAATAAAATTTATATATAAAAAAAATACTACTTTAACAATTTATATTTTATATACTTTATAAGCTTTAAAAATAACTTTATAAAATATTTAATAGCTTTAAATATAAACATTATAACATTTTAAGTAATTATATATAAGGAATTATTAAGCCTAATTTATACATATTATAAGGTATTATTTATTATAAAAACTACCTTATAAATATATAAAAATATTAAACAATATTAACAATATATTTAATAAATTAAACACCTATTATTTATTAAATTTAACCTTAACTTATAATTACTTATTATAGCTAAAATCTAATTAATAATAAAATAAGTAATTAAAACTAACCTTATATTTAAATAAAAACTTAAAAATCTTAAAAAAAAAAACTTTATATTTTAAAATAAAAGTTAAATCTAATTTAAAAACTTTTAACATTTAAATATATATAAATATAAAAAGCTTAAATATTATAGTAAATTACAAATAAATTAACCAATAAATAAAAAACCTTATTTTCTTAAAAATTAACTATTATGTTATAGTTTCGAGATGTCGGGTTACGTGCGAAACACGTGACCTAATGAGCAGCTTTATACATATTTAAAGCACACCGCTAATTAAAAGCTATGCTTTTTCTTTCTTAATAATTTATATTATTTAATTAATTAAAAGATTTGGTATTATAATAATTGTATAATAATTATAAGCCCGGATTGTACTTAGTGCTAGTACTTTAAATGATTTCTTATATATAAATTTATTTTAAATTTTTAAATTTTTTTTTATAAAAAAAGTTAACTATTTAATTAACTTTTAAAGCAACTTATATTCCAACTTAACTAATTATAGAAATTTTAAATAAATTACTTAAATATGTTAAGTGTTTAGGTATATATAACTTTATAGTTTAATATTATTATTTAATTTAATTTTTAAAAAAATATAAAGTTTAACGATATATTAACCTAAAGTAATTTAATAAGTTAGTTAATTTTATAAAGCTAATTTAAACTTTAATAATTAATAAAGAAAATTAAAAACATATTAATAAATATATTAAAGATTTAATTAATTAAGATTAACTTATAATAAAAACAAAATAGGTAAAGAAAAAAAGTTGTAATGTTTTATAAGCTTTTATTATATTAGTTATATTATACAATTTGTTAACTATATAATTGCTTAAATTTAAATTAAGCGAAATAATTAACGATTTAATAATTACCTTATTTTAATTAATGTTAAATGTTATATTAAGTGATATACCTAATATATTAAAAATTCCTTTATTAATTAAATTATTTAAGCCTTTTAAATTTATTAAATTATAAGCTTTTTATAAAATTATTTTAATAAATTATAAAAGTAATAGAAAGGAGTATATAATAATTAAAAAGTATTATATAATCATTTTAATTTAAATTAGGAAAATTATTAATATAAGAATTATAAATATTATATTATTTAAATTAAAACATTAGGGATAGTATAATTTAAAAGTTATGATTAAAATATTTAAAAATAACCTAACTTCCTTATATATTAATATATTTACTTAAACATAAAAAAAATATTATAAGATATTTATTAAGGTAAAAATGCTAAATATTTTATTCCTTATTTAAACTTTAAAATTTACTTAAGCATTTAAGGATATAAAAGCTTATTATTTTTTAAATATAAAAGGGTTATTAATTATTAAAGTATTTTTAAAAGTGATAAGAATATGTTTTAATTTAATATAGGTTAGTATATAACTTTAATTAACGGTTTAAGCTAATTAATTAGGATAATTAATGTTTATTTTAGATTAATAAATTTTAACATGGAGTAAATAGCTATATTTTTAAGATATTAATATTAAAAAAAAGGGGATTAAAATATAATTTGCTATAATTTAAAGAAGTAAAATAAGTATAGGGTTTAATGGAGCTATTAGCGAAATTATTAAAAGTAATAAATTATAGGTTAAGAATAAATGCTTATACTTAAAAAGTGGTTAAATATATAAGTGGCTTTTAAAAGAATATATATATTTTTAATATATAATAACTTTTAAGATAAATTGTTTAATTAAATTATTAAGTATTAAGTATTATAAGGAAATTTAAATGGTTTATTAAACCCTTATTTGGAAATAGTTTAAGGCTAAAATTAGTGTTTATAAGTGAAAGGTAAAACTAATTAATAAAAATAAAGTTAGTAATTAAAAAAGTAAAAACTTAAAGGGAAAAGATTAGTTAAGGGATATAACTATAATGTTAATTAATTTATATTTACTTTAAAAAAGTTAGGAGCTTATAAAGTAAATTATTAAAGATTATATAGCTTTAAAGGTTTTTATTATATTTAAAATTAAAAGGCATTTATTTTTAAAAAGTATTATAATAGATAATTATAAATTAATTAATTTAATTAATAATAAAAAGTTTTTAATCCTTAGCTTATTTAAGCCTATAAATATATATAATATGGTTTAAATAAACATTATAAGTTTTTTAATCTTTAAAATAAGTAAATGTATAATTTTTAAATATTTTATAAATAAATTAAGGCTTAATATATATGATTTAATATTGGTGGATATAATAATAATAAAGGGATTTTATGTGAATATTATCTTAAAGGTTAAGTTATATATAATAAACATTTAATATAATAATTAAAATTATATTTTATATTTTAAAAAATTAAAAAAAAATAATATAATAAGGTAATTTATATATAAGTATAATTTAATTTTTTTTAAATATAAGCCTTTTTTTATTTACTTATTTATCTTATTAGTTTTATTAATAATTATCTTATATAATATGTTTATAAGTATAATAGGTATAATAAATATTTTAAAGATTAATAAAAAATGTGTAGTTTATTAATTTAATAGGGATTTATTAAAGTTATAAAATGATTTAAAAAACCTTTAATATAAATGTTTTAAATATTTAAGGTTAAAAACTTTTTAAGCTTTAATTTATAAGGTTTAAAATGTAAAGATTAATAAAATCTTTAAAATTAAATACAAATATTATATTATAATATATACTTGTTAAGTAATAAAAAGAAAATCTTTTAAAAAATATTTAATTAAATTATTTTAAAGGGTAATTTAAAATTTATTTTTTTATAAAAAGGGATATAAGGGATTATATATATTATTTATAATTAAAGATAAATATAGTGAAATGTTTTTTATGTTTTTTTTTATGAATAAAAGTTAAGTAATAATAATTATTTAGTTTTAACTATTTAAGAATTAGATATAAAAATAATTTAAATTTAATATATATAAGATGTGTAATAATAATAAATATATAATATTCTTTTATTAAAGATTAATAAGGTTTAAATGTTAAATAAAATAAAAGGGAATTAATTTAAAAGTCCCTTTAAGTTATATATATAAATTTATTAAAGGTATAAAATAAATAGGGTAAGAGGTAGTTAATTAAATATTTAAAATATAGCTTAGAGTTAGATTATTAATAAACCTTTAGTTTAAAATTACTTAAGTAATAGCTTAATTAATTAATAAAAGTTTAAGTTTTATTTATTATATATATTTACTAATTAAAATGTTTAATGATTAGTTTAAATAATATTTTAAATTTTATATTTTAGAAATTTCTAAGGTATTAACAAATAACTTATAATTTAATTAAAATAATATTTACATGTATGGGTGTAAAGTATACCCGTTAAAGGAAAAAAGGAAATATAATGTAAATAAAAAAATATTTAAAATAATGGAAAGAGTTTATATAAGGTATTTAATAAGATATTAAACTTTTAATTTATATTATATATAAATTTTTAAAGAAAAAAAGGTAATTATTATATAGGATATATAATTTAATAAGGAAATATTTTATATTTTAAAAGTTAAATATTTAATATTTAATTTAAAAGTATTAAAAATTAATAAGGTTAATAAGTTAAAGGAATAAATAATAAAAAAAGGAATAATTTAAATATTAAATTTATAGGAAAAAAAGTTACTAAATTATTAAGATATAAAGTAAATTATTAAGTTAAGGGGTATAAATGTTAAAAAATAGTTAAATAGTTAATTAAAAGCTTTAAAATTAAAGGAAAATATATTTATAAATTTAAATTCAAAATTAAATAAATAATTTATTAAGGAAAAGCCTAATATATAAGTAGGTAATTAATTCTTTAGATTTTTAATTTTTAAAGGAATTTTAAAATTGGAAATAGGAAAGGGTAATACTTTATTAAACATTGGGTAACTATTTTAAAGGATTATAAATCTTATAGGAAAAGTTTTTCTTAAAGTAAAAATATTTAATTAATACCTAAGCTTAATAAGTAATAGGGAAAATGTTAATAAAAATAAAAAAGGTAACATATTAATATTATAATTACAACGTAAAAAAGGTTATTTAAAAAAATTAAAAGCTTAATTATATATTATAATAATATTTATTAAGCTTTAATAAAGGAATAGGAAACTTAAAGGTTAAAAACTTAAAAAAGGAAATTTAAATAATTTAGCTTTTATAATTTTGATTTATGGAAATAGGGAGGAAATTTTCCCACTTATTAAATTAAAATAATTTAATTTTTTAAAAACCTTTTTGCTTAATTAATAAGAAATAATTTATTAAAGAAATTAAAAACATTAAATATTATATATAATAATTTTTATAATAATATATTAAAAAAGTGTTAAATAAATTAGTGTAGCCTTAAGTAAATTAAAAATTCATTAAGATAAACTTTTATAACCATTATTAAAGGAATATAAGGATTTAATAAGCCACTTATTTAATAAGTAGTTTAAAGAAAATGCATGGGAAAAAATTTAAGTATTTAATAAAAATGGTATATAACGTGTTATAAAGTATAATAAAGTAAAAAATATTTTACTCCTTTTAAAGTGGATATTTATATATAAATTTAATAAGGATAGGTATTTAAAAAAATATAAATCTTAACTTATTATATAAAATAATTTCTAATATTTAATATTTTAAAATATATATATTATTATATTTATAATAAAATTGTTTTAAATAATAATAATATTAGTTATAAAGTTTAATTTAAATATTTAATAATTTAATATTAAAAAGACATTTATAAACACTTTTTAAATAAATAAAAAACTAATTATTATATAACTTTTTAAAGGTTATAAAAATAAAGATAAAAAATGTGTTAAGCTTTTAAAAACATTATATAGGTTATATAACTTTCCTTTATTATAATATAAAGAAATGAAAAATATTTTAAAGCTTAAAAGGCTTATAATATTAATAAAAAAATTGTACTTATTTTATATAATTAATAAAAAGGTATATATACTAGTATATATAAATAATATATTAATAATAAATGTTTTTAAGTATATGGCTAAAATATAAAAAGTGATTAATTGTTTAAAAAATTTATATAAGATAAAAGATTAAAGATTAATTAATTAATATTTTAGGATTAAAATAATTAAAAATAAAGAATGTTAAATTATTTCCCTACTTTATAATAATTATATTAAAAAAATTACGATTAAGTTTTAATTAAATAATAATAGCTAGGTTTTATTTACTCTTTTATTGTTTAAGTTATTTTTTAAATATAAGGGAAAAGTTATTAAGGTAAAGATTAAGGCTTTTTAAAAATATATAAGATTAATTTTATATATTATAATAATAATTAAACCTAATATTACATTTATAACTATATAATTTTTTTATTATTTAACTAATTTAAGATTTAAACATTTAATAATAGCTAATTAAGTGATAAGATATTTATATATAACATATACCTTATATATTAAATATAAAGGTAAAAGTATTAAAATATAAGCCTTACTTATATTAAATAATATATTATTTATAAATGATATAAAAAGCAAATAATTATTTTATAAATGAATTATAAGTTTATATAATGGTTTAATTATTTAAAAAGTAACTCATTTATTAATAATATTAACTTTTATAATAAAGGCTAAATTATTTAATATTTTAAATATAATAAAAGAAATAATAGCTTTATAATGCTTATTTAAAAATATTTAAATTAACCTAAAGCATATATAATAAATTTATAACAATAATTAATAAATGATTAAATTAATCATTAAAGAAAAGGAATAAATTAATATTAAGCTTTATTATGTGAATATATAAAATATATGGTTACGTTAAAAATATGCTTTAAAAATCTTTAAAATGTTTTACCTATTAACCAATTAAATATTAGTAAATAAGTTAATAAAAAATTTATTAAAATAAGGATTTAAACACTTTAAAGTATTATTTAATTTATAAAATATGTAAGATTTATTAACTAATGATTAAAAAGCTTATATAAGTAACTTAATAATATTATTAATTACTTTATATTAATAAGTAAATAAATGTAAATATAAAATATGGTAATATAGGAATTTCTTAATAAAATACTTTAAAAGCTTAAATGATTTCCTTAATCACTTCCTTATAAAATTTATTACTTACTTTACCTATTTCTTTATTAACTTTATTATTTTCCTTATTATTTAATAACTTATACTTTAAAAAAGTAAGTAAGGTATATTATAAAATATAAATTACTTATATATATTAATTAATATTAAAAAAAAAAGTATTTAAAAGATTTTATGGAAAGCTTACCAACGTATTTTAAATAATACCGTAAGTTAGGGATGTTTTTTATAAATAATAAGCTATTAATTATATAATTAAGTTATTAGGTTTATATATATAAATATAAATTAATAAAAGTAATGTTATTATAGTAAAAGGAATAACTTATAAATCTTAGTAAAAGTATTTACTAAAATATAACTAATATTAAACACCTTACCTTATTAAAGTATGGCTATATAATATTTAAAAGTAATTAGTAAACATATTTCTTATATAACCTAAGTAAAATATATAATAAGGTATTTTAATAAAAGGATAAGCATTTTTTTAAGTAAAGAAAATAATTATAAATATTAATAATAAATTAGAAATAAAAATTAGTATTTATATATTATTATTAACTAATAAAGTATTAATAATAATATTAAATATTTTAAAAACTTTAAAACTAATAATAAAATACTTTTACTTAATTAAATTATATTAAACAAAAGATATTATAAACTTATCCACTTTTTTAAAAATAAAGTTATTAATATTAACTTAAGAATTATTACTTATAAATGGCAATTGGTAAGCTTTTTTTATATTATTAAATTAAGTAGCTTATGCTTTTTTTAAATTGTTATGGTATATAACGCGTAAAGTAATTTTAAATTACTTAAAAGCTTTAATTTTTTTTTAATAAGCATTATTATGATTAAAGTATTTATTAATTGCTTAAGTATAATTAAAATTAAAAAAGTAATTAATATAGTTTGCCAAAATATGGTTCGAATTTATTTTAAATTTAAAAGATAATTAATTAGGAAAAAAAGTAACTTATTATTTTATTAAAAAGGTATTATATAAAAAAGAAAAAGTAATAATACTTTGGTGTAAAGAAAGCTTTATTATATAAGTATAAAAGTAATTAAGATAATAAAAGGTTATTATAATATTACAAAGGTTATTATAAGTTTATTAAAAAATTACCTAAAAATTAAACTAATTTAACAATTTATAAAGCAAAAATATATAATAGTTATAAGCTATATAATAACTATTTCCCAGCTTGTTTTTAAACGTTAAAATCATTAAGATATATAAAGAGAACTATTTAACCAATATTTAACTTTTTAAATATTCACTTAAGCATCATTTATTAATATTATAAACAAGGATTTATTAACTGCTTTTAATATAAAACTTTTATTAAGTTTATCATTTTTATCGCCATTTATATGGCGTCATTTAATCGGTTGGAATAAGTTAGTAAAAAAGGAAATATTTTAATTATTATTATTAAAATTTAATTTAAATTTAAAAGATAATTTAAGGTTTAAAAGTAAACTTTTAATAAGTATTTAAATGGTTATATAAAGTGCTTATATTTTTTTAAGCTTTAATTAATATTTAAAAACTTAATAAAAAATATGTAAAGGAATTTATATAAGGCTTAGTAAAAGTTACCTTTTATAAAACTAAGCGTTATAACCGCTAGCACATATGATTAATAATATAACCCTTAAGATTAAGTTATTAAAATTAAACTTTTAAAAGAATAAAAGGTAACTTATACTTTACGGTAATTATAATTATTAATATATTTAAAGTAATGCTTATTATTAAAATTAATTAAGTCTTTATAATGTTAATTAAGCTTTTTAATTAATATATTTCTTATATAAGCCAAATAAAGATTATAATAATAAATTTTGTTTAGCTTAAGCTTAAATATATATTTATTAATAGTTAATGTTAAAGTTATGGCATTTTAAGTTAAAATAAATGGTAAAGTAGTTTAAGCTATTATTTTATCTTTATTTTTATCCTTATGGCTAATTAAAAGGCTTCCTAAAAATAATTAAGTAAAAGTAATTAATGGAGTAAAAGTTATAAAGCGTATAAAAGTAAGAGTAATAGTAAGTGTAAAAAAAGGAATAAAAGAATTAATAAGTTATTTTAAAAGCATATTTATTTAATTAGGTATAAAAGATAAAGTTATAAAGGGATTAATCCCTTCCTTAATTTTAACTATTAACTTAGGAATAATTAAGCTAGTAATAATAAGCTTAGCGTTATAATTAAAATTAAAATCGTTAAGGATTTTAATTATAATAAGTTAGAAAGGATTATTAACTTAAATAAGCATTTTAATAATAGGGGTAATTAGTTAAATTTTAACCTAAATAATTAACTAATTCGAAATGATTAAATTAGCCTTAATAATAATAAAAGCAAATGGCTAATTTTAAATAAATAAATTACCCTTAGCTTTAACTATAACTTTTATATATTTTTTATAAAATACTTAAGTCTTTTTTAAATTAGTTATCTTTTTAATGCTATCGTGTTTCTTACTTATATTAAATTAAAAGGAATTATTGAAAAAGTGATTAAAAGTAAAGCTATTTGTAAATAGCTTAAAAAATAAAATTAAGGAAAAGGTTTAAAAGAGCTTATATAAAGGCAAAGCCATTTATAAATAAACGAATAAACTTAGTACTAGCCATTTTAAAAGCTTCGAAACAAAATAAAGCTATTTACATATGCTTAAAAAATTGCTATTAAATTAGTTATAATATTTTAAGCTTTTATACGAAACTTTTTAAGCTATTTAATTAGCCTACTTATTAAAATTAAAGAATGTTATACTTATTTTGCCTAATAGAAAAAGGGTTAAGGCATATTTTTATTAGCTTATTTCTTTTATTTTTAACTTAATATATATAACATATAATGTGTTAAAAAAGCCTAAAATAGGCTAATTAAGCTTTAGCCAAAAATAACCAAAGCTTAATCCTAAGCCATATGTAATTAAGAAGTGTATTATATTATAGTTCTAAAATGCTAAGTTACGTGCGAAGTATATAACTTAATAAGTAGCTTTATATATATTTAAAGTATATTACCAATTAAAAACTATGCTTTTTCTTTTTTAATAATTTATATTATTTAATTAATTAGGAAATTTAGCACTATAATAACTGTGTGACATTAACCTTATACTATTAAAAGGAGTTTAATTTTAAATCCTAATTAATATATAAATTAAATTTAATTTTTATATTAAAGGATTAGTAAATAATATGGAAATTTATAACTATTTTTAAATTATAATTTATGTTTTAAAAAGCCTAATTTTTAAAATATTAATAAAAACTAATTTTATAATTAAACATAACATTAAACTTAACTTTTTTTAAAAAAATTACTTCTTTAAATTAATTTTTAATATAAAAATTAAAGGAAAGATTAATAACATATTTAAAGTTTTAACAATTTTTAAAATAATTATTATAACTAAGAAATTAATGATATTTGTAATAAAAGAAATTTTAATATAAATTAACTATATAAACTTATTTAAACCTATTAATTATATTAATAGGTTAACTTAATTATATTACTTTAACTTAATATATGAGATAATATTTAATATTATAATTAATAGATTTATTATAAAAAGAATATTAATGAGTAATAATAAAGCTTAACTTATAACAATTTAAAAAAACCAATAATTAAGGAAAATCTTACCTTATAAAAAAAGCATATAAGCTTAATTAGCTAATTAAAAAGATTTAAAAAGCTATTAAAATAAGGATTTAAATTAAAAGGAATGGAATAATCTTTTAAATTATTATATTAAAATATTTTTTAAAATAAATTTTATTAAATTTATAAATAAATAATCCTTTATTTAAAATATGTTAATAAAAAGCTTAATTATTTTAAGCTTAACTTTTTCACACTTTCTTATAAAATTAATAAACTTAAAAATATTTTTATTATTAAATTTAAAGTAAAAATATTTATTAACATTTTTAAACTTAAAATAATTATTAAAGTTTAAATTTTAATAAATAAATATAATATTTTCTAAAATAAGGGTATAATACTTATACTAAAGGATAAAAAGATATATATTAACTTTATTAATGGTTAATAATAATAACTAAAATTAATAAAAATTTATTTATTAAAAATAAAAGATTACCTCTTTTTTAATAAAATTAATAATAGCCTTTATATTTAAGGGAAGATATCTTATAAAATTTAACCAATGTTTATTACTTACCTTATATTTATTATATAAAAAAAATTAATAATAAAGAAAAGGAATATATAATAGCTAATTTTAAGCCATTAAATTAAATAATTATCTTTAATATATATTCCTTACCTAACTAAAAAAATATAATGGAAAATATGGTAAGTTATTATTATTTTACCTTTATAAATACCTTTAACTTTTTTTTCTTAATTACTTATAAAAAAATATAATAATAAAATGGTTATTATTAGTTATAAAAGGTTAAAATATTTATATATAACCTTAATAAGTTTTAAAAATTCTTTAATATTTGTTTAATAATTTATAAATAAGTTATTTAAAAACCTAAGTTTTATTAAAACTTATATTAATAATATTATTATCTTTAATAAAACTATTAAAAAATATTTCAAATATTTAAAGTAAATTTTAAAAATTTTAAATAAAGCTTAAATTTATATTAACCCTTATAAATTATTTATAACTTATCCTATTATAAAACTATTAAAATATATTATTAATAACAAGGAAATCTTAAAAATTAACAATAAAATTAAAGTATTTAAAAAGCTAAACTTTTTTAATACTTTAAATATTTTAAAAACTTATTTAAATATATTTAAGTAATTAAAAAAAGGAATAGCTTAATATAAGATTAAAACAACCCTATTACAAACTTATAAAATAGCCTTATTAATAAAAATAAAAAAAAAGCCTATTATTAATTAAAGTTTTTAAGCAAATTAAGTAAATATATATTATTAAAGTTAAATTTAAATTTATTAAAGAAAAATTAAAAGCCTTTAAAAAGTTATAAAAACATTTTTATACCTAATATGTTATATATTATAACAATTATAACAGGCTTATATTTATAAAAGTAAATATTTACCTTAAAGCTTAAAAAATTATAATATTTTAATTAAACATTAATTAGAATAAAAAATTAATATTAGGGAAAAATATTCCTATTAATTTAATTAAGCTTATTTTATTTATATTTAAGATTATTATAAGGATTAAAAAAAATATAGATTAATAAAATTAAAAGTGATAACTTTTATATAAGTTTACCATAAAAATAGGAAATTATTAATATTTATATTATTTTTAATAATGGTATTTATAAATTATTTAACTATTAAAGGGATAATTAACTATACGTTTATTAAAATAATAAACCTAAATAAGGCTAACTTTAAATTAGCTAATATTATATTATTTTTATTATAATTTAACCTTAATATTATATATATTTTTAAATTATTAAATATAATATTAAATACACTTTTAAAACTTTTAATAATAATTAAGGAAGAAAAATTAACTCTTTTTAAAATAAGTAAACTTAATGATATTTAAGAGGATTTTAATATAACCTATTTTTTTAAAGAAGATAAACCTAATTTAAATATTATAATAATAATAATTAATAATAAATTTAAAGATTAAATTATTAAAAGATATATTATTAATTTTAAATATAATAAAGTTTATTAAATTTTATAAGATAAAGTTAAAAAAGAGTTAAAAATTATTAATAAATAAGCTAAGAAATAGCGTAATAATGTTAAGAAAAGCTTAAAGAAAATTACTAGGATTAAATTAAATAAAGGTATAAAGCTTAATTATAAAATCAAATATTTAACATCTTTTATTTTAAAGGATAACCTTTTATATTATATTAATTTAGAAAATAATAAAGGTTTTTATATATTAAAAACTTGTATAAAGCTTATCCTTAAATTAATATATAATAAAAAATATTATTTTGGTAAAAATAAAATAATAAATAACCTATAAGGTATTTATTTTTTTAAGAAATATTAATATATTAAATAATTTTATTAATATTACCTTATATATTATGAAAATTAATAAGATTAATAACTATTATTAAGATATTTAATACTTATTTAAATATTTAATATTCCTTATTATATAATTATATTAAATATTATTATTAATATATTTAATATTAACTTTATTAAATATTATTAAAGAATATAAAATTATAAAAAATTTAATACCTTATTAATAATAACTTATAAAAGTAATAAGAAAACCTTATTAATCCTAAAAAATAAATATTATATCATTAAAAATTAGGCTTAAATTATCCTATTAAGTTTATAAATAATTAATTAAGGATTATTAATAAATATTATTTATAATTAAAACCTTAA
The DNA here is from genome assembly GCA_002120305.1 of Hypoxylon sp. CO27-5. Taxonomy (NCBI): domain Eukaryota; kingdom Fungi; phylum Ascomycota; class Sordariomycetes; order Xylariales; family Hypoxylaceae; genus Hypoxylon; species Hypoxylon sp. CO27-5. Next base: position 29,276 of record KZ112706.1, on the reverse strand, counting down.
ATAAATATTAAACTTATAAAAAGAAATATTTACCCTATTAAAAATAAATATATTATTCTTAATTACTTATTATTTATAAACTAATAAAGCTTTTAAAAGAAAAAACTAAATTATAAAAATTATTATTTATTTTTATATAACTATTAACCTTAATATTCCTTAAATTATTATTATAATTAAGTTATAATATTACCTAAATAATTCTTTAATTAATCTATTAAGGAAAAGCCTTAACAAATTAGTTTTAAAATTTTAACCTTATTTAATATTTAATATTTTAAATAATTAAAAAGGTAAAGTAATTTTTAATAAAGCTAAAAAAATTTTTAAGATAAAAAAACTTAAAGAGGTTACTTAACTAATAAATATAATAGGAATAATAATTAAAGAATAATATAATAATAAATATACTTTAATAAAGCTTAAAATAGGAAATATTATTTATTTATATTTTTATAAGGGTTATTATTTACCTAATAAGCTTAAAAAAAGTAATTATTAACTAAAGTAAGATTATTTAAAATAACTTATAAAATTTTACCCTTAACATATAAGCTAAATTTTCCTAATATTTAAGGGATTTATCTTATAATATTATTAATATAATTTTATAAACTATTTTAAAAATAAAATTCTTTTAAAAAAATTATTTTTAAGCTTAAATTAATGATTATTAATCCTTATAAAAAATTAAAATAAAAACTTAAATACCTTATTAATAGGTATATTAAATAATATATAAAAAAGTTTAAAGTTTAATATCTTTATTAATATTTAAATTATATAATTAAAAATAATTAATAAAGATTATAAGATAAGCTTTAAAAGATAACTCCTAAATTATTAACTATATATAAGTAAAAAAAGCCCCTAAATTAGCTTAAACTATATAAATAAAAAAACTTATTATATTTAAAAAATAATTATAATTAAGGTTTTTTTAAGCTTAATAAGGATTTTAATTAAAATAATTAAATAATCTTTAATAAGCTAAACCATTTTAATAATAAAAAGGGACTTTTTAATCATTTATATTTTAATCATTATATAATGATTAATCCTTAATGTTAATATATTAATTTTCTTATTAATTTTATTAATTTTAAATTTTAAATAAAAAGGAAATTATAAATAACTATTACTTAAAAAATTACTTATTAAATTTTATTAAAACTTTAATTTTTATTTTCTATAACTTTTTATTATTTAAAAATATTTATTAAAGATTTTATTATTAACTATTAAATAAATATAATATTTATTATTAACTTAAAAAATCCTTAAGGATTTAAATTAGTTAATTTATAACTTAATATTATTAAAAATAAATTTAAAAATAAGATAATTATTAATTAGTTTATTAAAAGTATTAAAAATAATTAATAAAAGTAATTTCATAAGGCTTAAGATTTATTAAAAAAAATTAAAAGCTTAAATTTAAATTTTAATATTTTAATATTATTTATAATCCCTATATTATTTAAAGAAATGCTTGTAATAGCGTTAGTAATAAAGTTATTAATGCTTATATTTTATGATAAGGTATTTATGAAAACTTAACTAAAATATATTAATTTATTTATATTAATTATAGCTTTAAAACTTATAAGCTTTAAGTTATATATTAAAAATAATCTTATAAAAAATTCTAAACTTATTTATATTTAAAATATTAAGATTTAAAAATAAAATAATAATATAAAGTAATTAATTATTAAGAATAAAAAAAATTAAACTTTAAACAATATAAAAATAAATTTTATATAACTTTACTTTTAATAATAATATTAATATTTATTAAAATAAAAATATCTTATAATAATTAAATAATATTTTATAAAATAAGCTTAAGAAAAATTAAAAAAAATAATTTAAATATTAAATAGATCGGAAAAATTAAGGGGATTTAATAAAACTTTATTAATATTAATTTAATAATCCTTAAAAAGATTTTATATTTATAAAAATTACTATTAAGCTTTAAGTTTAATAAATTAATTAAAAAAGCAACCCTTAAAAATCCTTTAAAATTAGCTTTAAATAAAAAATAAGATATAATAATAAAGAAATAATAATTACTATTTATAAAAACTTTAAAAATAAAATCCCTTATTTAATATTTAATAGCCTTTATAATAATAAAAATTTAAAAAAGCTTATATTAAAAGAAATAGTAATTAAATATATAACTATTAAACTTATTAACACCTTAAAGGAATTATTAGTTAATATGCTTAAAAATATTAATAAGTTTTTTAATATTAATTATAAAAGTACTTTTACTTTTTATTTAATAATATATAATATTTAAATTATATTAACTATAATTATAAAAGCTTATTATAATAAGGATAATTATTTAAAAGATATTAAACTATTTATTAAAGCTATAATACTAATATTTTATTATTATAAGGCTTATTATATTTTAAATTTTATAATTATAAGATGGTTAATATATTTAAATCTTTTTAATTTAACTTAGCTTAAAAGACTAATTATAAATTTAACCTTAAGCCTAATTATTACTATTATTAATTTATAAAAAAACCTTAAAGGGTTAAAAGGTTTATTATAAAATAAATATAATTTTGAAATTTTTAAGTTATTAAAAGATAATAGCCTTATTATTTATAAGGCCTTAGTAAATATAATTAAAAATTATTTAATAAGTTATTAAATTATTATTAAATAAATAATTTAATATATTATAAATATAATTATAAAAAAGCTAAATAAAAATGTTAATTATAAAATTAAAAATTTTTAAATAGTTTAATAATTAATTTAAATAATATTTATTAAAAGAAAATAAACCTTACTTATAATTTTTATAACTTTATTAATTAAAGCTATTAAATTAATTATTAGTAATAATAAAAAGTTTAAATAACCTAAAAAATATCTTATAATAAGCCTTAAATTAAGCTTAATTATTAAAAAAATTTATTATTAATTGTAAATATATTAAAGTATTTAAAGAGATTATTATAAAACTTATTATTAGTTAAATTAATTAGGATAAAATCTCTTTGGTTAAAAGGGAAATATTAGGGATAATTAACTATTAAAAGTAATTAAAATTTATATCTTATAAGATCTATAACTAGGTTTATTTATATTTAATATATTTTTTTAATTAACCTTATATTAGTTATCTTTATTAATTAATATACTCTTTATTTAAGCTTTAAATAATATCATTTAAACCGTTAGGCTTAACGTGATAATTTTACGTTTTCCTTTTTAATTTCCTTGTAATCCGTAATAGCTATAATAATTATAATTAAAGTTATTTTAAAATTTAATAACTTTAAAATTAATATTAAAATATAACATTTAATATTTTAAAACTAAATAACCTTAAAATTAACATTAAAATATAATATTTAATATTTTAAAATAAACATTACTAATTTATAATATATTAAAAATATATTTTACTATTTAAATAAAGATTTAAAATATATTAATAAATATAATAAAGGAATTTTTAAAAATATTAAAATCTTAGTTAAATAATAATATAATAAAAATAAAATTTTCCTTATTTAACCTATTAAAAAGCTTAAATATTACTTTATAAAATTATATACTTTAAAACTTTTTATTATTTTTTAAAATAAAATAAAAGAAATAATTAATATAATTAAGAGAAATATATTACTTAAAAAGCTATATAATAAAAAATTAAAAGAAATTTTAAAAATTAAAAAACTTTTAACTATAAAATTAACTTTAAGCTTATAATAGCTAAAAAAACAATAAAAAATAATAATCTTAAAAGATTTAATTTAAATAAAAATAATTAAAAGAAATTATTTAATAAGAATAATAATAAAGAAATTTACCTTATAAATATAGAAAAACAATTATTATAAAAAATAATAAATATTTTTAAATAAAAAGTTTACCTTATAAAAGAAAAGTTTTACCTTATAAAAAAATATAAACGTTAAAAATAAAAATAAAAGCTTTAACTAAGCTTTAAAATTTATAATTAAAAATTTAAAAATTAATATAATATATATTATTTTAATTTTAACTTAAAAATAAAAATTAATAAATAATAATAATTTATTAAAACTACTATATAAATTTATAATAATATTAAATAATAAAAAACTTAAGGAAATAATTATTAAAATAACTATTATTAATATTTTCAAAAAATTTTAATACTTAATATAAAATAATAATAATACCTTAATAATAATTACTATAAAATAGCTATTAATCTTAACTAATTTTAAAAATAAAAATATATAAAAACTTATTAAAATTTAAATATTTAAAAAGGAATTTAATAATTTTATAAACTTTAATAAAAAATTCTAACTTTTAATTTAAAATAATTTATACTAACCTTTATAAAAAGGCTATTAATATTAAAAAATAATTTATAATAAGCTATTATATTATTAATTATTACTTTTATAATTACCTTAACTTTAAAAATAAATAATATAACTATTCAAATAAATTAAAAAATCTTTAATATAAGTATTTTTTATTTTAAATTAAAGTTTAGAAAAGGAAAAAATAATTAATAACGTAAAAATAAAACTAATTATTATAATAACTTTTATATATAAAAATAATATATATATAAATTCGTTAATATTAATATTATTTAAAAATAAAGTCCTTAATAATAAATATATTTATTAAACAAGGAAAAAAATAGCTAAAAATAAGCTTAAAAAGCCTTATTAAAAATATTTTTAAAAAATATAACATTAAGCTTAATAAAATAACCATATAATTAAAAAATACCACATATACTTTAAAAATATTAAAAATAACTACTTTTTTAAAACATTTACTAATATTTTATTTAAATATATTATAATTTAAAGTAATATTAAATTTTTTTAAAAGCTTATATAATTATATTAAGCCTTATTACTAATATTATAAAAGCTACTATTAATTCTTATTAAAAATATATAAAAAATAACTTAACTTAAACTTATTATTAAAAAGAAAAAATCCTTATAAATAAAACTAAAAGATATAATTAAAAATAATATAACTTTATAAATAAATTAAAACTTTAATAAAAAATATAATAACTTTTAAAACGAAAAAAAAATTATTAAATTAATCCTTAAAAATTAAAACCTTTTTAAAATAAAGATTATTATAATAATTAATATAATTAATAACTTTTATAAATAAATTATAATATTTAAAATTAGTTTTTAAAACTAATATTTAAAAATAATAAAAGCTTATTTAAGCTTACCTTTAAAATTAATAAGCTTAAAAATTAAAATATTAATAATAAAAAACATATATAATTTAATAATTAATATAATTATAAACCTTTAAATATTAATATTTTAAAAAAATCATTATAAAATAAAAAAACCTTTATATATTATATTAATAAAATTATTTAAAAGCATTAAAAAACACTTAAAATTAAACTAATTAATTAATAATTAAAGAATATATTTTAACCTTAAAAGAAAAAATAAAGGTTAAAATTAATAAAAAAAATAAAATTTATATATAAAAAAATATTACTTTAATAATTTATATTTTATATACTTTATAAGCTTTAAAAATAATTTTATAAAATATTATAATATTTTAAATAATTATATATAAAAAATTATTAAGCTTAATTTATATATATTATAAAATATTATTTATTATAAAAATTGTTTTATAAATTTATAAAAATATTAAATAATATTAATAACATATTTAATAAGTTAAATACCTATTATTTATTAAATTTAATCTTAATTTATAATTACGTTTTATAACTAAAATCTAATTAATAATAAAATAAATAGTTAAGGTTAGCTTTATACTTAAATAAAAATTTAAAAGCTTTAAAAAGAAAATTTTATATTTTAAAATAAAAGTTAAATTTAATTTAAAAGCTTTTAATATTTAAGTTTATATAAATATAAGGAGTTTAAATATTATAATAAACCATAAATAAATTAATTAATAGGTAAAAACTTTTATTTTCTTAAAAATTAATTTTATATTGTTAAAAAGAATTTAATTTTAAACCTTAATTAATATATAAATTAAGTTTAACTTTTATATTAAGAGATTAATAAATAATATAAAAATTTATAGCTATTTTTACATTATAACTTATATTTTAAAAAGCTTAACTTTTAAAATATTAATAAGGATTAATTTTATAATTAAATATAATATTAAACTTAACTTTTTTTAAGGAAATTATTTTTTAAGTTAATTTTTTATATAAAAGTTAAGGAAAAAATTAATAATATATTTAAAGCCTTAATAATTTTTAAAATAGTTATTATAGTTAAAAAATTAATAATATTTATAATAGGAAAAACCTTAATATAAATTAATTATATAAACTTATTTAAGCTTATTAATTATATTATTTTAATTTAATATATAAGGTAATATTTAATATTATAATTAATAAGTTTATTATAAAAAAAGTATTAATAAATAATAATAAGGCTTAACTTATAATAATTTAAAAGAACTAATAATTAAGGAAAATCTTATTTTTTAAAAAAATATATAAGCTTAATTAGTTAATTAGGAAAATTTAAAAAGCTATTAAAATAAAAATTTAAATTAAAAAAATAAAATAATCTTTTAAATTATTTATTTAATAGAAATTAATAAGAATTTAATAATTATTATATTAAAATATTTTTAAAATAAATTTTATTAAATTTATAAATAAATAATCTTTTATTTAAAATAATATTAATAAAAAGCTTAATTACTTTAAGCTTAACTTTTTTATATTCTTTTATAAAATTAATAAACTTAAGGATATTTTTATTATTAAATTTAAAATAAGGATATTTATTAATACTTTTAAACTTAAAATAGTTATTAAAGTTTAAACCTTAATAAATAAATATAATATTTTTTAAAATAAAAGTATAATACTTATATTAAAAAATAAGAAAATATATATTAATTTTATTAATAATTAATAATAATAGTTAAAGCTAATAAAAGTTTATTTATTAAAAATAAAAAATTACCTTTTCTTTAATAAAGTTAATAATAATCTTTATATTTAAAGGAAAATATTTTATAAAATTTAACTAATATTTTTAACCTATCCTATATTTATTATATAGAAAAAAACTAATAATAAAAAAAGGATATATAATAGTTAATTTTAAGCTATTAAATTAAATAATTATTTCTAATATATATTCCTTATTTAATTAAGAAAATATAATAAAAATATAATAAGCTATTACTATTTTACTTTTATAAATACCTTTAGCTTTTTTTTAATTACTTATAAAAAAGAAATATAATAATAAAATAGTTATTATTAATTATAAAGGATTAAAATATTTACATATAATTTTAATAAATTTTAAATTCTTTTTAATATTTACTTAATAATTTATAAATAAGTTATTTAAAAGTTTAAATTTTGTTAAAGCTTATATTAATAATATTATTATTTTTAATAAAATTATTAAAGAATATTTTAAATATTTAAAATAAATTTTAAAAATCTTAAATAAAATTTGAATTTATATTAGCCCTTATAAATTATTTATAATTTATTTTATAAGAAAATTATTAAAATATATTATTAATGGTAAGGGAATTTTAAAAATTAATAATAAAATTAAAATATTTAAAAAACTAAGCTTTTTAATATTTTAAATATTTTAAAAATTTATTTAAATATATTTAAATAGTTAAGAAAAGGAATAGCTTAATATAAGGTTAAAATAGCCTTATTATAAGCTTATAAAATAGCTTTATTAGTAAAAATAAGAAAAAAAAGGCTTGCTATTAATTAAAGTCTTTAAGTAAATTAAGTAAATATATATTATTAAAGTTAAATTCGAATTTATTAAAGGAGAATTAAAAGCTTTTAAAAAGTTATAAAAATACCTTTATATTTAATATATTATATATTATAATAATTATAATAAGTTTATTTTTATAAAAGTAAATATTTATTTTAAAGCTTAAAGAATTATAATATTTTAGTTAAGTATTAATTAAAATAAAAAGTTAATATTAGGGATAAATATTTTTATTAATTTAATTAAGCTTATTCTTTTTATATTTAAAATAATTTTTTATATTATGTTAATTTAAAAGGTAATAAAGGTTTTTATATATTAAAAACTTATATAAAACTTATCTTTAAGCTAATATATAATAAGATATATTATTTTAATAAAAATAAAATAATAAATAACTTATAAAATATTTATTTTTTAAGAAATATTAATATATTAAATAATTTTATTAATATTATTTTATATATTATAAAAATTAATAAAATTAATAATTATTGTTAAGGTATTTAATAATATTTATTTAAATATTTAATATTTCCTATTATATAATTATATTAAATATTATAATTAATATATTTAATATTAACTTTATTAAATATTATTAAGGAATATAAGGTTATAAAAAAGTTAATATTTTATTAATAATAATTTATAAAAATAATAAAAAAATCTTATTATTTTTACGAATTAAATATTATATAATTAAAAATTAGTTTTAAATTATTTTATTAAATTTATAAATAATTAACTATAAAGTATTAATAATTATTATTTATAAATTAATAAAACCTTTAAAAAGAAAAATTAAATTATAGAAATTATTATTTAATTTCATATAACTATTAATTTTAATACTTTTTAAATTATAATTATAATTAAATTATAATATTACTTAAATAATTCTTTAGTTAATTTATTAGGAAAAAGCTTTAATAAGTTAATTTTAAAATTTTAACCTTATTTAATACTTAATGTTTTAAATAGTTAAAAAGATAAAGTTATTTTTAATAAAGTTAAAAAAAATTTTAAAATAAAAAAACTTAAAGAAATAACCTAATTAATAAATATAGTAAAAATAATAATTAAAGAATAAGATAATAATAAATATATTTTAATAAAACTTAAAATAAGAAATATTATTTATTTATATTTTTATAAGGGTAATTATTTATTTAATAAGCTTAAAAAGAAATAATTTCTAATTAAAATGAAATTATTTAAAATAATTTATAAACTTTTATCCTTAATATATAAGTTAAATTTTCCTAATATTTAAAGGGTTTATTTTATAATATTATTAATATAATTTTATAAATTATTTTAAGGATAAAATCTTTATAAAAAATTAAAATAAGAAATTAAATATTTTATTAATAAGTATATTAAATAATATATAAAAAAGCTTAAAGTTTAATATTTTTACTAATATTTAAGTTATATAATTAAAAATAATTAATAAACATTACAAAATAAACTTTAAAAATAACTTTTAAATTATTAATTATATATAAGTAAAAAAAGCTTTTAAATTAACTTAAACTATATAAATAAAAAGGCTTATTATATTTAAAAATAATTATAATTAAGGCTTTTTTAAGCTTAATAAGGATTTTAATTAAAATAATTAAATAATTCTTAATAAGTTAAACCATTTTAATAATAAAAAAGGACTTTTTAATCCTTTATATTTTAATTATTATATAATAATTAATTTTTAATATTAATATATTAAATTCCTTATTAACTTTATTAATTTTAAATTTTAAATAAAAAGGAAATTATAAATAACTATTGCTTAAAACATCGCTTATTAAATTTTATTAAAACTTTAATTCTTACTTTTTATAACCTTTTACTATTTAAAAATATTTATTAAAGATTTTATTATTAATTTAAAAATTCTTTAAAGATTTAAATTGGTTAATTTATAATTTAATATTATAAAAAATAAATTTAAGAATAAAATAATTATTAATTAACTTATTAAAAATATTAAAAATAATTAATAAAAGTAATTTCATAAGGCTAAAAACTTATTAAAAAAGATTAAAAGCTTAAATTTAAACCTTAATGCTTTAATATTATTTATAGTCTTTATATTATTTAAAAAACGCTTATAATAACATTAATAATAAAACTATTAATATTTATAACTTATAATAAAATATTTATAAAAACTTAACTAAAATATATTAATTTATTTATATTAATTATAGTTTTAAAACTTATAAGCCTTAAGTTATATATTAAAAATAACCTTATAAATATTTTTAAACTTATTTATATTTAAAATATTAAAACTTAAAAATAAAATAATAATATAAAGCATTTAATTATTAAAAATAAAAAGAATTAAACTTTAAATAATATAAAAATAAACTTATATAATTTTATTTCTAATAATAATATTAATATTTATTAAAATAGAAATATCTTATAATAATTAAATAATATTTTATAAAATAATATTAAGAAAAGTTAAGAAAATAATTTAAATATTAAACAAATTAAAAAAAATTAAAAAAACTTAATAAAACCTTATTAATATTAATTTAATAATCTTTAAAAAGATCTTATATTTATAAAAATTACTATTAAATACTAAGCTTAATAAATTAATTAAAAAACAATCCTTAGAAAATCCTTTAAAGTTAATATTAAATAATGTTAAGATTGTAATTACGTAACTTATTACCTAATGTTAAGGTTTAAAGGCTTCGTAGCTATATATTTAAAACTACTTTATATTTTAATAAATATATATTATAAAGTAATTAATTATAATAATATTTATTAAAAAAGCTTATATTAAAAAATAATAATTAAATATATAACTATTAAACTTATTAATACTTTAAAAAAGTTATTAATTAATATATTTAAAAATATTAATAAATTTTTTAATATTAATTATAAAAGCACTTTTATATTTTATTTATTAATATATAATATTTAAATTATATTAATTATAGTTATAAAAGCTTATTATAATAAAAAATAATTATTTAAAAAATATTAAATTATCTTTTAAAGTTATAATATTAATATTTTATTATTATAAGGCTTATTATATTTTAAATTTTATAATTATAAAATAGTTAATATATTTAAATTTTCTTAATTTAACTTAGCTTAAAAGCTTAGTTATAAATTTAATCTTAAGTTTAATTATTACTATTATTAATTTATAAAAAAACCTTAAAAATTAAAGAATTTATTATAAAATAAATATAATTTTAAAACTTTTAAACTATTAAAAAATAATATCCTTATTACTTATAAAACCTTAATAAATATAATTAAAAATTATTTAATAAGTTATTAAGTTATTATCAAATAAATAGTTTAATATATTTTAAATATAATTATAAAAAAAGTTAAACAAAAATATTAATCGTAAAATTAAAAATTTTAAAATAACTTAATAATTAATTTAAGTAATACTTATTAAAAAAATAAGCCTTATTTATAACCTTTATAACTTTATTAATTAAGACTATTAAATTAATTATTATTAATAATAAAAAGCTTAAATAACTTAAAAAATCCTTTATAATAAACCTTAAACTAGATTTTATTATTAAAAAAACTTATTATTAATTATAAACATATTAAAATATTTAAAAAGATTATTATAAAACTTATTATTAGCTAAATTAATTAAAATAAAATCTTTTTAATTAAAGGGAAAATATTAAAAATAATTAACCATTAAAAATAATTAAGATTTATATCTTATAAAATTTATTATTAAGTTTACTTATATTTAATATACTTTTTTAATTAGCTTTATAATAATTATTTTTATTAATTAATATATTTTTTATTTAAGCTTTAAATAATATTATTTAATCTGTTAAACTTAACGTAATAATTTTACGTTTTTCTTTTTAATTTTCTTATAATTTATAATATAATTAATATTATAAAAAAGGCTTTTAACAAAATTAATTAAATAATAAATATATATTACTTTAATTTAAATAAAGTTATAAAAGCTATATTATTAATTATATATTAATTTAGGGCAAAAAATTATAAGGCATTTACCTTATAATTACTTACCTTATAAATACTTACTTTATAACTGCTTACTTTATAATTAGCTACTTTATAAGTAGTTAAACTTATATTTATAATTAGTTATTTTCCTAATTATAAGCGCTATATGCTTTAATTATAAAAATATATACTATTATAAATATATTTTTATTTATTCTTTTATAATTAAAATAATTAAAAACTATTTTACAAATATTATAACTTTTTAATTAAATTTATATTATTATTAAAAGATATATTTATAACGTTTTTAATGTTATAAAAGTATCTTTTTTATTAAAGTGGCTTTTTATTTTAGTTTAATAATAACTATTATAGGATTTAAATTTATAATCTTAATTTTAAAAGGACTAATTTAAAAAATCTTAGCTAATTATAATTATAAAGTATAAAAACGCTTAATAAAAAAAAGAAAATAAGGAGGAGTTTAAAATATTTTAAAAGAGATTTAAAAAAAGGGAATAATTTACCTTATAAAAAATAATATATATAAATCCATTATAAAATTTATTAAATTACTTTACTTTGCATAAATAGCTATTATAAATCGAAAAAATGCGGTTAAAAATGCCTACTTACTTATCTTATAAGAAAATGATAAAAACCTTAAACTTAAAGAAAAAAATAATTAGTAAAATAATAACGAAAAAAAAAATTTAAGAAATATCGAAATACTTTAAAAGATTTAAAAATCAAATCAAAATATATAACGAATTAAAGAAAATATAAACCCTATATAAAACTTATAAAGTTAATTAAAGGTATTAATACCTAATAAAGTTTAAAGTAAGTGTAAAAATAAGTATCGTTAATAATAAGGTAAAGGATTTAATCTTAATTATAAAGGGGTTATTAGCTTAAAACTATTTAAAATAAAAAGTTAAAAATAAAAATTTATAATCTTATTATTATTATAAATATAAAGTAATATTATTACGAAATATTTAATTAAAAGAATTAATAAAAAATCCTTATATATTATAAAATATTATAATATACCTTTATTATTTCCTTTTTTTTATTATGCTTTTAATTAAGTTTGTAACTAATGTTTAAATATAATAAATATAAATTTAGCAAAAAGGAATAAAAAATCAAAAAACCTAGGTAATAATTAGTTTAAAACTTATTAATAAAAAATAGAAATATCTTAAAAACTAAAAGAAAAAAATATATAAGAAAAATAAAAATAATATAATTTACCTTAAAAAATATAAAAATAATAATTTTATACCTTTTTATGGGTAAATATAAGTAATTTTAAAAATAATAAATATATTTCCCTTTTAAATTAATTAATTAGCCTTTTTTTAATATCTTATCCCCTTTTAATCTTTTTTTTTCTAATCCTATTAATACTTAGAAAAATAAAAAAAAAGAAAAATAAAAAAAAGCCTTTACTTAAGTCTTTATACCTAATAACTTTAATATTTTATATATACTTTTAAAACCTATTTTTATTTTTAAATTACTAATAAAAGTAATTTACTTATAAGGTTTTTATTTAAAACTAAGCTTTTATTAAAAAACCCTAGCTATTACTTTATTTTTATTATTAAATAATAACTTTAAATAAAACGTAAAAAGCTTTAATTAATCCTTTAAAAATATTTTCCTTTTAACTTAAAACTTTTAAACCTTTTAAAACTTTTAATATTATTATAAAATATGCTATTATAAGATAAACTATTATAAGGTAATCTTTTATAGGGTAACTTTTAAAAGTTAAAACTACCGCTAATTAAAAGCATTAATTAAGTTTAAAAAAAATATACGTTTTAGTTTTAAAGTAGAAAAAAGGCCTTAAGTAACTTTCTATAAAATGTTTAAACTTTAAAGCTAAAATAGTTTAAAATTATTAATTAGCCTTTTCTATAAAAAATCCCTTTATAATAAAAGAGTAAAAACCTAAAATACTTAATATAAAGTAAATTGCCTATTAAAAAACTACTAAAAAAATTAAAAATGTTAAAACTAAAAAGGATAATTAACTTAGCTAAATTAATAACTAATTTATTAATATACTTACCTTTTATACCTATTATTTCTTAACCTTAGCTTAAGGAAAAGTTTAATAGTAAATATATATTAATATAGCTTAAAAAGGTCGAAAATACCTATAATTAAGTTTTCCTATTTAATAAGAGAAAAATTAAGGATTTATTAAACTAGGTAAATAGATATAATATTTATTAAAAAGTTAAAACCATACTTATTAACAAAACTATTTAAGAAAAAGTTAAATAAGTATTAAAACTTAAATTTAAAGCCTAAGATTTTAAATAGTTTTAATTATAGTTTTAAAAGCTTAAAAACCTATTTAAAGGCTTTATTTTATCCTTGCCTTTTAATATTTTAAATTATATTTAAATTTTTTTTAATATAATTATTAAAGTAAGGGAATTTTAAATTATAATAGTTAAAGAAAATAAATATATTAAAGTAATTTTTAACTAATTTAATTAATAAGCCTTAAAGGATATAATAATATATTTAAAACTAATATAAGCTTAAATAAAAAAGTTAAAGTATAATAAACTAAAAAAATATATTTATAATTAAATATTTTACGAAATGAAAATAGTTAATTATTAAAAACTAAACGATATTACCTTATAAAATAAATAACTTTTATAAGGTATTTTAAGGAAAAGTTTAAAGGGTTTTTAAAAATAAAAAAAGTATATTAGCTTTGTTGTAACTTTTTTAGCTAAACTAAGCCTTAAAATATTACTTAAAAATAAAAGAAAATTAAAAAATAAAACTAATTTAAAATATATTACGAAATAGTTAAATAATTTATTTATTAGGTAAATTAATATAGAAAAAACTATTAATGATTTAAAGGAAAGAGAAAAAGTGATAATTTAAACTATACTAACCTTAATAAAATATATATATACTTAATTATAAAACTTATATTATAAATAAAATTAATATAATTTAAAAATTAATTAAGTTTAAAAATTAAAATATACTTAAGAAAAATATTTATAATAAAAGTAATAAAGGCTTTATAACTTTAAAATTAAACATTATAATTTTATAATATTTTAATTAAGCTTACTTTAATATAATAACTTTAAACCTTTTACTTATTACTTTTATAAATTTACCATTATAAACTTTTCGAAATAATATAAGATTATAAACTATTTTATTTTAATCAAATTAGGTAATAATAAAATCCTTTATTACTATAACAATAATAAAAAATATTACCTTAAAAAATATTCGAATAATCCTATAATTAACTTTATTCTTAAAAAAATAATAAAACAAATTAAGGAAAAATAAAACTTATTAAAATCTTATATTTTAAAATATATATATAATTAAAACTTATTTTAAAGGTAAGAAAAGAAACTAATGTTTTATTATATTAATACAATTATAATTAAAGTAAATCGACTTAATTTTAAATTAATTAAATTAAATAACTAATAAAATACTTTTTAAAACTAATACTTAGCTTTATTAGCTTAAATTATTATTATAAATTATAGGAATAAAATTGTTAATATATTTTTCCTTATAAAGTATAAATAAATTAAAAAAGCTATTAAAAAAAATAAGGTTACTTTTATAAAAGGTATTATTAAAAAGGGATTATAAAATGTATATACTAATTAACCAATTAATATTAATATTATAAAAAGGAAAATAAAACCTTTAAAAAAACTTATTAATATTAACTACTTTAAAAATACTAATATAAATAATATTTTAGCTTAAATGTCCCTTAATTAAGTCGGATTATATATATTTTAAATAACTAACCTTTTTTTAAAAACTATTAATAAATTTTAATAAAAAAAGTTAACTGAAAATTTTAAAAAAAAATTTAATATTTTTTAAGCAAAGCTAATTTAATTTATATTAAGATTTTTTAACTTTATAATTTAATATTTAATAAAATTAGCTAAAAGTTAAAAGGTTATACTAAGTAAAAAAATTCTAATTATTATAAAAGAGGTAGAAAAGAAAGTAATTAAAAGTATAGCCTTTATAAAAAATTAAGAAAAAAACACTATTTTTTTATAAGGTAATATTTTCGTATTCGATATTTTAAAACTAGTAATAAGGAATTATAAACAATTACTTCGGCAAGCTTTTTCATTACTTTTTAATAACCTTAAGGTATATTTTCGTTTTCACTTATATTTAACAATATGTATAAGTTTTTTAAAAGAAAAATTGCTAATATTTAAAGTAATTAATATAAAAGCTAAAGCAATAATTTTAGCCCTTTTTTATACTAAGGCTTATAACTTATTAATATGTTAATTAAAGCTTACTTAATTTAGTTTTAAAAAAAGATTTAATATACCTTATGTTAAAGTAATAAAAGGGCTTATTTAATTAACTAATTAATTACTTAAACTTTTAATTTACGTGGTAAAAAATTGTTATATATTAAGTAAATTATTACTTAAGTTAAATTTTATTTTTTATAATAGGTTAATTTTTCGCTTTAAAATAAATAATATTTTTATAAAAATTATAAACTTTAAGTTTATAATAATCGAAGTTTTTTTAACCTTTTATACTATTATTAATTATATTTTAAAAAACTATATTAAACCTTTTATAATAAAGGAAAACTACTAGTTATTAATTAATAAGGCTTAATTAATAACAATAATAAACCTTTTATAAATATTTTTATAAAATATCGCATAATGGTTTAAGAAATATATATAAGAATTAACTTGGTATATACGTTTTATAACTTAAAGTTATTAATATAAAATACTTACTTTAAAAAGGGAAAAAAATTTATTTTAAAAAACTTTACTTTGTAAAAATTACTTATATAAGGTAAATTAAAGGGGAAAATATATCCTTTTAAACTTAAATATAATAATTAAATAATAACTTTTATAATAAATGATTAATTTAAAAAGGTTATAAAGCAAATATTTAAAAAAGTATTTAAAAAAGTAAGGAAAAAAACTAATAAAAAAAACTATTAAAACCATAAAGCATATATTTTATAAATTAATATTATATATAAATTAAAAGCGAAAAAAGTTTATTTTATAAATAATATACTTACAAATAACTTTACGCTTTTAAGCTTATTAAATTAAAAAGAAAAGGCTTTATAAAAAGTTAAAAAGTATTTAAAAGATTTAATTATTTTTAAAGTAAATAGCCCTTATATAAATATTTTTTTAAGATTTTTTAATTAACCTTATAATAAAAGATTAACTTTAAAATGATTAGAAAAAATTAAAACTAAGTTAATTAATATAAAACTAATTAATTAAAAGAAAAAGATTTTAATTAAGGTTTTATATTAAAGAAAAATGGCTTTAATATAAGACTTTAATAAACTTAGTAAAATTAGGGAAAAAATATCCTTTAATTATATAATTAAAATTGTTTTTTATAAGGTATAATAGATAAAAGGAATTTTTATTTTAACCCTTTTTAAGGAAAAAGTTAATAATATTTTAAAAAAACATTTTAAATATAAAATATTTAAAAAAGGCTATAAGTTTTATAAAAATGTTTAGTTTATAATTAAAAAGAAAAATAGCAAATTAAAATTAATAAATTCAATAATTAAAATAAACGTTTAAACAATTAAAAATACCTTTTTATTAAAAGATTATAATTTCTTTATTAAAGAATTTATTATATACGTTATATTATTTTATATTAATTTTTTTTTAAAATATAATTAGTTAAAATTATTTATTTTTAATAAAAACTTAATAATATTTATAACCCTTATTAAACTTTTAAAGATAATTATAATACTTTAAAACGTTATAAACTTAATAGCTTACTTTTTAAAAGTAATAAAAAAAATATTATACAATTTAATTCCTAATATTTATAAACCTTTTTTTAATAACATTAATATAAAAGGACTAATTATTAAATATAATAATTAAAAACTTTACCTTAAAATACATCGATTTATTTTAAAACATATTAAAAATTTTACGTTTATTCTTTTTAATTTCGAATTAACTAGTATTATAGCAAATATTAAAAAGTTCAAATTTTATAAAGCTTTAATAAAAATAATAAAATATATTTATAAAACAAATAATTAAAAACCAAAGATTATAAAAATATAAAAAATCCTTAAATAGGAAAAGTATTTAAATATTAATAAAGTTTAAGTTTTTTTAAGCCTAACGGTTTATTTTCGAATATAAATTAAAAGATATGTTATTATAACGTTACCTTTAATAAAATTCCTTAGAAAAAACAAACCATTTATTTAATTTAATCCTTAAAAATAAGCTATATAAATCTTATAATATGTTTTTATAATAACTTTTTATTTAATTATTATAAATTATAAGTTTAATTATTTAATTATATTTAAAACTAATGAATTAAGTTAAGGATAAGAATGTGTTATAAGCTAACTTAATTAAAATAAAATTTTTAAATTAGCCCGTTATAAATTAAAAATTTAAAAAAAAACCAAACTTAATTATAACATTATTAAGCAAAAGTACTTAATAGTAATAAAATCCCTTTGAAAATTAAGGAATTATATATATAAGATAAAATTTTTATTAAAAATTAATATTAAAGTTTTAATCGCTTAACTTAATAATAGCTTTTTAAGCCTTTTAAAAGTTATATTAGCAAAATAAATAATATATATAAAGCTATTTAACTTTAAAATTAAGCATATATTTAATAAAAGTAATAAAATTGCTAATATATTATTAAAAAAGCTTAGTAAACTATTTAATTAAAATGATAATAAATAGGAAAGGGATTTAAATAAGTTTATTAATATTTAATTAAATATAATATTAGCAAATTTAATATTTAAAATTTTTGAAAAAAACCACTTTATAATAATTTGCCTTATAAAAGTTTATCTTATAAAGGCTTACATTATAAAACTTTATTTTATAAAGGTTTATTTTATAATGCTTTAATTATTAAAATAATAGATAAAGGATTTTTAAAAAATCGCTTATTTTTTTATTACTTTAAAAGTTTTTAAAAGACTTTAAATAAATTAATTAGAAAAAGGCTAAAAAGTATACGAGCATTTTAAGGTTAATGCTTTAAAATATATTATTTTAAATAATATCCTTTAAAAAAAAGTTAAAAAAAATATAATATTTATAAAGTAGTTAATTATAAGCCTTTTAAAAGGGAAATTATTAAGAACGCCTATTTAAATTATAGTTATAAGAAAAAAAAAGTAACTTATAAATAAATTTTAAAGATTTATTATTAAAAAGGTATATATGACTATATTATTAATATATTAAAATCTTATAAGCAATATTAAAAAGCTAAGAGAAAATAATATAAAAACTTAAGGAAATATACGAGCTTAAAGGATATTTTACTTTATTAAATTATTAATGTTTAATATATATTAAATAATTAAAGTTATAAGGCTATAGTTAAAGCTAAGGAAAAGTTTTTTAATTATTTTAAAACGAAACCTTTAAAATTAATTAACTTAAAAAATGTTGAAAAATTTATTAAAAAAAAGATTATATATTAATATGATTTACTTATAAAAATTAAAGTTAATAATGGCTTAAAATTTAAAAAAGAAATAAATAAGGTTTGTAAAAACTTAAGGATATGTTAAATTATAAAATTAACTTATTACTTTTAAGCTTAAGAATAAGTTAAAATAAACTATAAATTTATTAAATTAAAACTTTAAAAAGCTATTAAAAGTATTAAAAAAAGATGAATAAAACTGTTAAACTTTATAGTTTAAACTAATTAAACTATTATAAAATATGCCAAACTTAATCCTTATAAAATAATATATGAATAATGTTTTTTATTACCGATCGAAACTATTATTTTTTTTTAATAAATATTTAACTAAAAAAATATTAAAACGAGGGAAAACCTTATAATTATAAAAGCAAAAATGTTAAAAAAAAATATTAATAATATTAAAAAAGCAGTTAAAATAATTTTTAAAAAACGTCGAAAAGCTTTAAAAAAATGATTAAAAAAATGCTTATAAAAGAAAAAAAAACTATTAAAAAAAAGTAATTAGTTTTAATATATAATATATCTTAATATATTAATATATTTCGATTAAAAAAGCTTTAATATAATTAGCTTAAGCCTTATATAATTTATAAGGTTTAATTAAATAATAGATATATTTTAAAGGAATTAAAAAGGAAAGTTTTTTAAAGTATTTTTATTAATAATCGCTTTAAACATTTTATTTAAAATAAAAAGGAATATTAAAAGCTAGCCCATTTAAAAAAGGATAAATAAACTATAAAAAAAACTGGTAAATCTTTTAATTAAAAACTTTAAAATATTAAATTAATAAGTACAAAAGTGTCGAAAAAAAAAACAATAATAATACTTAATTAAATTATATAATAAAGCATTAATAACTTAATATACTTTAGAAAAGCTTTTATAATCAAATCTTTTAAAAATAATTATAAGGAAATTAAACTAGTTAATATTAAAAATAAAATTAAAATAAATATTAAAATTTATATAAGAAAAGAAAGAAAAGGGATATAAGGATTTTATTAATATAAAAAACGAATTTAATTAAGAATTTATAAAACCAACTAATTATTATAACCTTTGTAAAAAAAAAAAAAATAAAAAAAAAAAAAAAGCTATATTAAAAACGGAAAAATATTTATTATTATATTATATTTTATTTATAAATTAGCTAATATATACCAACCCCATAGCTATTTTAATACTTATATAATTAAAATTATTTGTTATTTTCTTTTTTATTATTATTATTTATAATTATTATATTATTTATAAAAGGAAAATTATCCTTTATAATATTTTTAATTAATAAAAGATTTCGATTAACCTTAGCCTATAAATAAGTATACCTTAAATTTTAAAACGAATAAATGAAATTAATCATTAAAAAATAATAATTTTTATAAATATTATTAAATTTATTAGGAATAAATCGATATTTAAAAAAAGGTTATATTTTAATGTAATTAATGCTTTTAAACGATCGGAAATAAACTTTATATAAATAATAAAAAACTTTATTAAAAATCTTATATAATTATATTATAAAATCTTTTATATGCTTTTTATTAATAGCTATTATTTTAAAATATTTACTTAATAAATAATTATAATAAAAATTAATATAAACTTATAAAGTACTTTTAATTTTTTAACCTTTAATAAAATATATAAAAGGTTATTATAAGTTAATTGCTTATTAAAATGTTTAATTAGTTACTTGCTAACGAAAATAACGCCTAGTTATAATATTATTTAATAAGGTAAATTGAAAATATTTAAGCATTTTCTCGTTAAAAGTTAGTTAATTTAATTAAAAATTACTTTAAAAGCTTACCTTATAAAAATATCTTAGAAAGTATACCTTATAAAAACCTATTTTATTTAATGTAGGAATGAGTTTTAAAGTAAAAAGGGATTTTTAATATTAAAAAAGATATAGTTAATTAAAAGCTTTATTAAACGTTATTATAAGTATTTAATAAAATAAAGTATTTTTATTATTTAAGCTTTTTTAATTAAAATTTTTAAAGTTATTTATGCCTTAATTAATAATTGTTAAAAGAAAAATGATTAAAACTTTTATAATGATTTTTTTTATTGTTATTTACTTTTTTAAAATTTATATAATTATTAAAAAAATTAATATTTATTGTATTAAAACTATTGTTAAAATTGCTATTAAAATTATTTATTATAATAATATTTTAAGGCTTAGCTTTAAAATTATTAAAAGAAAAGCTTATAAATTTAAAGGGCTTATAAAAAAAATTTGATTTGTTTAAAAACCTGTTATAAAGCTTAAAAACGATTAAAAACTTTATAATGAAAATAAAATGGTAAAAATAAACTGTAAAATATTAATTAAGTTTATAAAAACGAGGAAAAAGTATAGCTATTTAAATAATAAATAAATTAAAATGTATATTTTATATTAAAAAATGAAAAGGTTTTTAAAGCGATTAAAAAAAAGTTAAAAAGGGAAGAAAAAAAAAGAAAAAAATCATTTATAATAATTATAAATATTTATAAATAAATTACCTTATTATATTAAAGTGCAAATTTACCAGCCACTTAACTAATTTAAATTATATAAAAGCTACTTTAAAAATAAATTACTTTTATTAGCTTATATAAATTAATTATTTATTAATAAGTGATTAAAAAAAAAGGGAAAAAATAAAGTTTTTTTATGTAAATTTTATTTTTTAATTTCCTTTTTAAACGATTAATTCTTTTAATATATAAGTTATTAAATTATTTTATAAAAATACGTTTTACCTTATATTAAAAAAACTATAACCGGTAAAAATAAAGTTTTTTTTAAACGTTAATAATAAAGCGATTAAAAATTTAAAAAACTTTTATAAGGTATATATTTCGAGATGCTAATAAATAAAATGCTTTCGAAAGTATTAAAGGATTAAATAATGCTTATTAATTAAAAGGCGTACTTTTTTCTAAAAACTATAAAAGCTATAAACTTAAAGTAAAGATTATTGTTACTTTTAAAAAGAATTAACCTTATAAATTAAATTAATATTGCGATCGATTTAATTAATACCTTTATAAGGTATTTTAAAAGCGAAATAGCCGATGTTAATATAGTTTATATTATTTTAAAAATAGCAATAAGAGGAATTTCTTTTAAATAAGCTATTTTAAAAAGGAATATATTATATGTTTTTAACTTTATAATAAACTTAAAAATTAATTAAAAAATAACTTATAATGTTTTTATTAATATATTCTAATTTATTATTTATATTGCTTATTTTAACTTAAATAATATAAAATGCCGGGAAAGCTTTAATTAAGCTTATATAGTTTTATATATTTAAAACGTCGTAAATAAAACCTTATATAGTTTTAATAGTATAAATTAATTTAATTATAAAAGTAACTATTTTTTACGTTAATTATAATTAGCTTAGTATAATATAGAAAATGTGCTTATATTAAAACTTTAATTTTATTAATATATTAAAACTTAAAAATAAAAAAACTTATAAAGCTATAAATATTAAATAAATATTATAAAATATTTAGTTTTTTAAATATTAAAGCTTTTATTAAATTTGTTATTAAGCAATGAAATTTTTAATATGGTTAAGGATATTATATTAAACGTTGTAATTAAAATTACTTATTTTCGAATTAAAAATGAAGAAAAATATAATTAACTTAATTAACTTAAATTAAAACCGCTAGTTACTTTAAAGCGTCGACGAAAATGTAAGAAAAGGTATTAATATAAACGATAAATGATTGACTTAACTAGATTAAAAGTTTTAAAAATTTTAAAAGTTTTAAAAGTTAATGATTAAAAATCGAATAGCTTTAAAAATAAGCTAGCAAATAAATATGCTTATTTATTAAATTTAAATAATTGTTATTACCTTTATTTAAGTAAAGAAAAGGTGGAATTTTATAAAGGCATTTTCTAAAATATTAATGCCTTACTTATATTATATAAGTAATAAGGTAATAGTTTAAAAAATATAACCCGTTGCTTTTAATTAAGCTTTTTTATAAAGTAAAAAGGTTAGGATAAATATAAGGCGTAAGTAAATTATATTAATAATATTTTACGAAAAGAAAATATATTTTTTAAAATAAAACGATAAAACCTTATTAATAAATAAAGGCGAATTAAAAACTTAATATATATGAAAAAAGGTAAAAAGGTAAAAAAACAATAAAAGTACTTTTAATATAATTAGTGGTTTAGGAAATTAAAAAGGTTTAAAATTTACTTATTTAATAATTGAGGAAATAAGTATTATTTACTTTAAAAACATTTTTTTTAATATGTTTTCTTATATATAATGCTTTTAGGAAAAGTTTTTCTTTTAATATAATTTGTTAAAAACGTTTTTATTATATTTAAAAAGGTATGATTTAAAGCAAAAAACTATAAGGCATTTATTTTATAATTACTTACCTTATAAATACTTACCTTATAACTACTTACCTTATAATTAATTACCTTATAAATAGTTAAACTTATATTTATAATTAGTTATTCTTTTAATTATAAATGTTATATGCTTTAATTATAAAAATATATACCATTATAAATATACTTTTATTTACTTTTTTATAATTAAAATAGTTAAAAACCATTTTATAAATATTATAACTCTTTAATTAAATTTATATTATTACTAAGAAATATGTTTATAACGCTTTTAATATTATAAAAATACCTTTTTTATAAGAGCGGCTTTTTGCTTTGGTTTAATATATAAGATTTATACTTAAATAATAATATATTTTTCTTTAATTAAATAAGCTATTTTACTTATATTATTAATAAATATAATAATTATAAGCTTAATTTTTACTTATATTATAATTATAATTAAAATATTTAATTAATAATATAAAATAACTTATTTTATTATTTTTTAAATTAAATTAAATTTAATAAAGCTTAATCCTTTTAATAAATTTATTTATATATCTTTTAATAATTTTAAATAATTTATTAATTTATTAAAAGCTTAAAAGTAATAAGGATTAGCTTAAATAATTTATATTATTTTAAATATATATATATTTTCAAAATATTTAAAATTAAATTAATCTTAATATTTTTAATAAATAATATATTATAATTATTATATTAAAAGCTTTTATAATATAATAGTTAAAAATATAAAAGAATAAATATAAAAAAAAGGCATATAAAAAATAGCTTAATATTTAGGAATAGCTTTTTAAAAAAATAAAAAAAGTATAGTTTAAAGCTTTTATTATATTTATTTATAAAAATCTTAAAGTTAAATATAAGGATTAATATAAAGATTATTTAATATATTTAATTAAATATAATATTAAATTATTATTATAATTTTTATAATATTTTTATAATAATAATAATAAAGCTTAAATTACTTTATTTTAATTAAAAATTATTTATATAAAAAATTATTAAATTATTTAAATAATATTTAACCTTTTTAAAAGTAAATATATTTAATATAATATATTTTAAATATAAGAAAGTATTAATATAAATAAAGTAGCTTATTTAATTAAAGAAAAATATATTATTATTTAAGTATAAATCTTATATAAGTAATTAATAATATAACTTTTATAGTTTTATTTGGATTAGAATAACATATATTTATTATTTAATTATTTTTATTAAAAATCCTTTTTATAATATATTTTTTAAGTTAAAAAGATACTTTTAAAGCTTATTAGAAAATTTATTAATAAAATAGTTATAATAGTTAATAGCTTATCCCTTAAAATTTATATATTTAATTTAAATATATATATATATAATAAAGACTTATTAAATATATATAAAAGGTTAAAATAACGTTATAATAATTAATTTATTAATAATATAACTTTTTTAAAAAATCACTACTTAAAACTTATATTTAAAAATAAGTAAATTACTTATTAACTATTATATAATTATTATTAAGTAATTAAGCTATTTAAAGCTAAGAATATTTAAAAGCATTATAAGTATTAAGCTAATATATTTTAGTAATATTTAAATCTTTAAAAAAAGTAATTAATTAAATCTTTAGCTAATTAGCTTTTAAATAATTATATTATTAGGTTATTTTTACTTTTTATATTTTATTTTTAACTTAACTTTAAGCTATTTTCACTTAAGTATTTAGTATAAAGCTTTAATTATTTTAACTAATTTCTCACTTAAAAGATTTTAAAACTACTTATTTTTTATTCCTTATATAATATATTTAAGCCTTTTATATTCGCTTAAAGCTTATTAATAAATACTATTAAAATTAATTAGGTATAAATAGTAATATTAATTAAAGCTTTATTTTAAAATAAAAAAATTAAGCCTTTTAATAAAATACTTAAATAAATCTTAATTTTCCTTATTTTAAATAAAAATCTTAAACCATTTATTATACTAATTTAAAATAAATAATAATAACCTTAAAGTTTTAATATTAATTAACTTTACTAATTATTAATTAGCTTAAAAAGATATAAATATTCCTTTTTTATATAAAGGAATTATTATAATTTAAAAAATCCTTAAATTTTTAAAATACTTATTATAAAGGTATATATATAAGCTTTTTATTATTATTAATATTATATATATAAATTTATTAAAATGTTAAATACTTACGCTAATATATTTTTATATTTAAAATATATTATATTAAATATACTTACCTTTTAAAAAATTAAATATTATTTAAGCAATTTAATAATTTTAATATAAATAACCTTTAATTAAAATAAAATAATTTAAGCTTTCTTATTACTATTATAAGAAATATTATAAATATTATAATAATAATTTAATTTTATATAATAATATATTAAAATAATAAAATAATATATTTAATTAAATATACTAAATAATTTTTATATTAATCCTTATATTTAGCCTTAAGCTTTTTATAAATAAATATAATAAAAGCTTTAAATTATACTTTTTTTATATCTTTAAAAAGTTATTTTTAAATAATAAGCTATTTCTTATATACCTTTCTCTTATATTTATTCTTTTTTATCTTTAATTATTATATCGTAAAAACTTTTAATATAATAATTATAATATATTATTTATTAAAAGCATTAAAATTAATTTAATCCTAAATATCTTAAAAATATATATATATTTAAAATAATATAAATTATTTAAACTAATTTCTATTACTTTTAAGCTTTTAACTAATTAATAAGCCACTTAAAGTAATTAAGAAATATATAAATAAGTTTATCGAAAAGATTAAGCTTTATTTAATTTAATTTAATTTAAAGAAATAATAAAACAAACTACTTTATATCATTAATTAAATACTTTAATTATAATAAATTATAATATAAATAAAAACTAAGCTTATAATTATTATACTTACTAACGGTATAAGTAAAGCAATTTATTTAATTAAAAAAATATATTATTATTTAAGTATAAATCTTATATAAATAATTAGCGGTATAGCTTTTATAGCTTTATTTAAATTAAAGCAATATATATTTATTATTTAATTAGCTTTATTAAAAGCTCTTTTTATAATAAATAATTTAATAGATTTATATATATATTTTTATAATAAATATTTTAAAAATTTAAGGATTTTTTAAGTTATAATAATTTATTTATATAATAAAAAAATATATATAATCTTTTTAAAGTAATTAATAATTAATAAAGTTAATTAAAGTTAAAACTTTAAAGTTATTAATACTTATTTTAAATTAATATAGTAGGTAATTTAAGGTTTTTATTTAAAATTAAAAGAATTAAAATTCGTTTAAATATTTTATTAAAAGGTTTAAGTTTTTTCATTTTAAAGTAAAACTTTAATAAATATTATTATTTATATTTAATTAATTTTAATAATATTTATTTATAAGCTTTAAATAAATATAAAAGGTTTAAATATATTATATAAGATATAAAAATAAGTAGTTTTAATATTTTCTAAGTAAAAAAATAGCTAAAATAATTAAAGTTTTATATTAAATATTTAAGTAAAAGTAACTTAAGGTTAAGTTAAAAGTAAAATATAAAGAATAGAAATAACTTAATAATATAATTACTTAAAAGCTAATTAATTAAAGGTTTAATTAATTATTTTTTTTCTTAAACATTTAAATATTATTTGGATATATTAGCTTAATATTTATAATATTCTTAAGTATTTTTAGTTTTAAATAGCTTAATTATTTAATAATAATTATATAATAATTAATACATAGTTTACTTATTTTTAAATATAAGCTTTAAATAATAATTTCTTTAAAAAGTTTTATTATTAATAAATTAATTATTATAATATTATTTTAACCTTTTATATATATATTTAAATTAAATATATAAACCTTAAAAGATAAGTTATTAGTTATTATAGTTATTTTTTAATAGGTTTTTTAATAAGCTTTAAAAATATTTTTTAGCTTAAAAGATATATTATATAAAAGGCTTTTAATAAAGCTAATTAAGTAATAAATATATATTACTTTAATTTAAATAAGGTTATAAAGGTTATATTATTAATTGCTTATATAAGATTTATATTTAAATAATAATATATTTTTTAATTAAATAAGTTATTTTATTTATATCGTTAATAAGTATAATAATTAATTTATTAAAAGGATTAATTATTAAATATATAATTACTTAGTAATAATAAATTTAATTATAAAATATTATTATAATTAAAATATTAAAGATAAAATAATTAATATTAATATTATAGTACGTAATTAATTAGCTAAGCGTATATAAACCTTATATACCTTATATATATAATATTTAAAAATGCTTTTATTTTAGTTAAATCTTTTCTTTTTTAACTTAAATATAACTTTTTTTATTATATTTAACTATTATATAATATATTAACCTTTATTACGCAATTAATAAACCTTATTTATTTAATAATTAAAATATTAAATTATAATAAAAACTATTAATAAAATAACTTAATAACTAATTAATTTAATAAAAATATTAACTTTTAAATTAATAACTATTTAATAATAATAACTTAATTATAAAAATATTATTAAATATAAAATAATAATTAAAATATATTAAATTAAATTTTTTCTTATAAAAATAATATTATTAACTTATTAAAAAACCTTAAAAATAATATAAGATTTAAATAATTTACCTTTTTAATAATTTCCTAAGCTTTTTTTAATATATAATAAATATAAGTTTATTAATATATTAAATACCTTAAAGCTTTTAAATTAATAAAAGTTTAAAATTAATTAAATAAGTTTTATATAATAATATAATTATTAAAATAATATACCTTTTAATAATTTTTTAAACTTATCTTTTTTTATTTACATTATTTAAATATAAAGCCTTATTAAATTTTTTAAATAAAATCCTAAATAATTATATTAATAGATAATTAATTAAATTATTTTATTAATTATTAACTAATATAAAATAAATAAGATTTATTATATAAGTAATAAAAGTTAAAATAAAAATATTATATAACTTATATAATTATATATTTAAAAGTAAAACTATTTTTAAATATATAATTATTATTATTTAATTAATATATATAATATAAAGCTATTAAATAATTTTATAGCTTTATTAATATATTAACTAATTAAGGTTAAACCTTATAAATAAATATATTTTAATATTATAAAAAAGGTTTAAAATTTTAAAATAAATTTATATATAAAAATTACTTAAAATATTAATATTAAATATAATTTAAGTTTATAAATATTATATAATTATTATAATATTAAATTTTTTAATTAATTAAAAAAAAGCTTTACTTTTAATTAATAATATATTTTAAATATATATAAAGTTATTTATTAATTTATATATTTTATATATAATTTAAAATTTTAAAACTATAATAATATATATATTATTAAAAATAATTAATTATTAAA